>JADBJO010008355.1:67500-70000 GCA_016801955.1 Conus betulinus | reverse complement strand
CACCAGCCAGGTGCTAAAGTCACACAGGGTGGTGGGATGGTATGGGAAGAGACCCCAAGCCATCCATCTAATGTCGACGCGAAGTCAAACGCGAAGTCAACGTGACGCTGCACCAGCCGCTGCAGCCAGGTGCTAAAGTCACACAGGTGGTGGGATGGTATGGGAAGAGACCCCAAGCCATCCATCTAATGTCGACAAAGCGAAGTCAACGTGACGCTGCCAAGCCAGGTGCTAAAGTCACACAGGGTGGGGGGATGGTATGGGAAGAGACCCCAAGCCACCATCTAATGTCGACAAAACGAAGTCAACGTGACGCTGCACCAGCCAGGTGCTAAAGTCACACAGGGTGGTGGGATGGGATGGGTATGGGAAGAGACCCCAAAGCCATCCATCTAATGTCGACAAAACGAAGTCAACGTGACGCTGCACCAGCCAGGTGCTAAAGTCACACAGGGTGGTGGGATGGTATGGGTGGTGGGATGGAAGAAGACCCCAAGCCATCCATCTAATGTCGACAAAGCGAAGTCAACGTGACGCTGCACCAGCCAGGTGCTAAAGTCACACAGGGTGGTGGGATGGTATGGGAAGAGACCCCAAGCCATCCATCTAATGTCGACAAAGCGAAGTCAACGTGACGCTGCACCAGCCAGGTGCTAAAGTCACACAGGGTGGTGGGATGGTATGGGAAGAGACCCAAGCCATCCATCTAATGTCGACAAAGCGAAGTCAACGTGACGCTGCACCAGCCAGGTGCTAAAGTCACACAGGGTGGTGGGATGGTATGGGAAGAGAGACCCAAGCCATCCATCTAATGTCGACAAAGCGAAGTCAACGTGACGCTGCACCAGCCAGGTGCTAAAGTCACACAGGGTGGTGGGATGGTATGGGAAGAGAGACCCCAATCCATCCATCTAATGTCGACAAAGCGAAGTCAACGTGACGCTGCACCAGCCAGGTGCTAAAGTCACACAGGGTGGTGGGATGGTATGGGAAGAGACCCCAAGCCATCCATCTAATGTCGACAAAGCGAAGTCAACGTGACGCTGCACCAGCCAGGTGCTAAAGTCACACAGGGTGGTGGGATGGTATGGGAAGAGAGACCCCAAGCCATCCATCTAATGTCGACAAAGCGAAGTCAACGTGACGCTATGCACCCCAGCCAGGTGCTAAAGTCACACAGGGTGGTGGGTGGTGGGATGGTATGGGAAGAGACCCCAAGCCATCCATCTAATGTCGACAAAGCGAAGTCAACGTGACGCTGCACCAGCCAGGTGCTAAAGTCACACAGGGTGGTGGGATGGTATGGGAAGAGACCCAAGCCATCCATCTAATGTCGACAAAGCGAAGTCAAGGTGAAGCGCTGCACCAGCCAGGTGCAAAAGCCACATAGGGTGGTGGGATGGTATGGGAAGAGACCCCAGCCATCCATCTAATGTCGACAAAGCGAAGTCAACGTGACGCTGCACCAGCCAGGTGCTAAAGTCACACAGGGTGGTGGGATGGTATGGGAAGAGACCCCAAGCCATCCATCTAATGTTGACAAAGCGAAGTCAACGTGACGCTGCACCAGCCAGGTGCTAAAGTCACACAGGGTGGTGGGATGGTATGGGAAGAGACCCCCAAGCCATCCATCTAATGTCGACAAAGCGAAGTCAAGGTGAAGCTGCACCAGCCAGGTGCAAAAGTCACATAGGGTGGTGGGATGGTATGGGAAGAGACCCCAAGCCATCCATCTAATGTCGACAAAACGAAGTCAAGGTGAAGCTGCGCCGGCCAGGTGCTAAAGTCACACAGGGTGGTGGGATGGTATGGGGAAAGAGACCCCAAGCCATCCATCTAATGTCGACAAAACGAAGTCAGGTGAAGCTGCGCCGGCCAGGTGTTAAAATCATTTAGGGGTGGTGGGGTGGGTTGGAGAGGGACCCCAAGCCACTCGTCTCATGTCAACCAAAAGGAGTCAAGGTATGGTAGTGCCAGATGTAAAAGTCGTGTAGGGGTGGTGGGATGGGATGGGGTGGGAAGAGACCCAGGGTCATCCATCCATGTAATGTTAATCAAAGAGAGTCAAGGTATAACTATCGTGGGGGTGAAAGTCGTTTGGAATGTGAGATGGGGCGCGGAGAGAGGCGCCGCCCATCCATCTAATGTGAACCCAGAGGAGTCAGGGTCAGGGTGCAGCTGTGCATGGTGCAGAGGCCATCAAGGGATGATGGGAAGAGGGGGGGAGAGAGACCCCGCCCATCCACCTAATGTTAATGAAAAGGAGACGTGGCGTAACTGTGCCAGACGTAAAGGTCATCTCGCGGTGGTAGATGAGGATGGGGAGGGGGGGGGGGGGGGGCGGAATAGCTCAGTTGGTAGAGCGCCGGACTCGTACTCTTGGTGATCCTGGGGTTGCGAGTTCGAATCTCCGCCGGGGCCGTTTCGGTACAGGGGGGGGGGGGGGGGGGGGGGGGGGGGGGGATTCCCCTCGGAGTTAACATTGGTACTGGCTCCATTT
>JADBJO010008355.1:57500-65000 GCA_016801955.1 Conus betulinus | reverse complement strand
CAGAGACAGACAGACAGACAGACAGACAGACAGACAGACAGAGAGCAATAGACGATTCAATATCGATCGTTCCGACGAAAAAAAGGTGGGCAACAATACGCTATCTACAGTGTTTTTGCAATAATTCTTTTTTATTCATCCGTTTTTTGGGGGTTTTTTTTTTTCATTCCTCTCTTTTTGACATACAAACGCAGCAGCGCATCTTCGTCATCCTCTCTTCAGTCTTCCTGTCTTCCTTTGCTAAAGAGCTTCGAATCGGGCATTGAAAGGAAGAGATATGGATGAGAAAGGGGAGAAAAAAAAAAGAAAAAGAAAAGGTTAATGACTCGGTGACGACCGCCTTTTTAAAAAGCCACGCATTGCGTCATATTGCTACGTTTTCTTTTCGTGACAGGAAATATGTCATTGATTCTCTCGCTCCCTCCCTCCCTCTTCCCTCCCTCTGTCTGTCCATGTGTCTGTCTGTCTTTCTCTCTCTCTCTCTTTCTTTCCCCTTCTCCCTCTGTGTGTGTGTGTGTGTGTGTGTGTGTGTGTGTGTGTGTGTGTGTGTGTGTGTGTGTTTGTTTTGGCTGTCCGTCCGTCCGTGTCTCTCTCTCTCTCTCTCTCTCTCTGGGCTGTCCGTCTGTCCATCTATCTGTCTGTCTGTCTGTGTCTGTGTCTGTCTGTCTGTCTGTCTCTCTCTCTCTCTCTCTCTCTCTCTCTCTCTCTCTCTCTCTCTCTCTCTTCTCTCCCCCCCCTCCCCCTCTCTCTCTGTCTCTCTCTCTCTCTAGCATGAGGACAGCCCTCAAAAGTCAGCACCATCAACAATCGCCATGGACACGAGAATCAATCCAGTGCAGGAATCACAGCTATGGCTTTCTTTCTTTTTTTTTTTTATTTTTATTTTAACCCCCCCCCCCCCCCCCCCCCCCCCCCCCCCGTGCTCTCTGTCCTCGCTGGTTGTGTTCTTCTCCAAACCACTTAGGTGGGAAATCGATCATACAGCAATCCATTTTTCATTGACCAGTGGGAAAAAAAAATATTGTCCCTGGGTCGGTGCTGTCCTGTGAGTGCAAGTGCTGCAGCATAACAGTGACCACGGCTGGAACACCAGCGGCCAGCATTGCCTCCTGGACCACCCTGATCGTGTTTGTACTCCCAGTTCTTGTAGAACAGGGAGTACTTTACAATGGGAGCGAAGAAATGCTGTCTGTGTGTCTGTCTGTCCGTGGTCAAAATGTGTTCCACTTGCTCCAGGCAAAAACTTCTGGGCCGATCTTTCTGAAAATTTGTAGGCATGTTCATTATGGATCATGGATGATGCCCGATGTTTTATTTGTGACCAAAAATAGCCGTTACTAACCGCTATAAATGATAATAAAAAAAAAAAGAAAGTCCGATAAGCGAAGTAACCACCGCACTGTCGAGTTTGTTTTTTTCTTCCACGAACTGGAAATTGTCTGCCCTCTGTCACTATACTGGGAGTACGTTTATATGCTTTGCATTTTGTCATTTTATTTTATTCTACTTCATCTTATTTTATTTTGTTTTGTTTTATTTCATTACTCTGTTGAGGTCAGTCAGCTGCCGATACTGGAGCTGTGACAGGATGGGCTTGGGTGTGGTTGTGGATGAGGGAGCTGAAGTGTGAATTGTGTGGAAATGATGGCACAGTGTGGACAGGGGGGGGTGGTGGTGGTGGTGGTGGTGGTGGTGGTAGTGGTGTGTGTGTGTGTGTGTGTGTGTGTGTGTGTGTGTGTGTGTGTGTGGTGTGTGTTCATTAGATTTGTGTTTGTGTGTGCGTGCTTTGGTTGTTATATTGTCGTTTATTTTCTTACACTTTTTTTCTCCACTTTACGTTCATTTTTGTTTAATAGCTTTATATCTTTAATCAAATCTTCTCTCGAAAATGTGTTTTTGTAAAGCGTGCTTTGAACTTCAATCTTTTTTTCTGATGTAAAAAAGTAAAATTCCCCTAACTTTTTTTTTTTTTTAAGCATTTTGCCATTCTCTCTTGTCCCATTTTTATTTATTTATCTATTCATTTTTTTTTCTGTTTGTCCAACTTTCTTGGGATGAAAGTGTAATTTGGTTTCTCTCTCCCTCTCTCTTGCTGTCAGTTTGTCTGCCCATCTGTATATTTTTCTGCCTTGTGGTCGACATTCGTCGCATTTGTTCATTTATGTATCGATTTATTATCATTTTATTTATCTGAATACTTATTTCTTAATCTGTTAATTTGTTTATTTATTCATCTATTTGTTCATTTGGTCATTTACTTACTTTGCTATCTGTTTCATTTTTTTTGCCTAGCTCTGTCATGCAAGCTATTTAGATTTTCGAAAAATTTGTTGATTAAATTTTACAACCGTTAGACCCTACCTTTGCTCACAGAACTTTTTTTTTTTCCTTCTGAGGACTCTTCTGCCAAAACGTCTGGAGCCATTCAGTATAGACCAGGTTCATGTGGTTGTTCGTTGCCCCGCTGATCGCGGAATCAACGTCTGGTTGCTGGCAAAAGTTAATAACGGAACTACGTACACATTGGACTACGATATCAAAGCTTAAAAATTAAGTTCAAAGTGAAGGTATGATCTGGAACTAAAAGATCAATCTTTAAGAAGGTTTGTGACAATGTGACAATCTTTATTGCGTGTGTGTGTGTGTGTGTGTGTGTGTGTGTGTGTGTGTGTGTGTGTGTGTGTGTGTGTAGATGCCTTTAACCTCGCATATATTCAGGGTGTTGAATGGCTTCTTATCAGTCCGTATGCTACCGGGCTTGCGGACCCTGTTGTATTCAGAGCATAGTGTGGCTCCTCCTTTCTCACCAGTTGTCCAGCGCCATACCGTCAGCTCCTCCTGGCTTCCTGTGGCACTCTTCTTACCAGTCCACGGGTACCAAATGTTTAGACCCTTACGTCTTGTGGGTAGGCGGCTGTGGTTCCCTTCATTTTCAGTCAGCGGGTACCATGTCTTCAACTCCTGTCTTCAGAGTATCGGGTAGCACTTTTCTTACCTGTGTACCTGGTGCCACCCCTCTAGTCCCTTTTCATCTTCCGGGTATCGCGTTGATGATGTCTTTCGGTCTGTCTCTTCTACCATGTTATCAGACCTTTTTTTGTTTGTCCTCTGGGTATAGTGCTGGTGCTTGCTTACCGGTCTACTTGGTACCTTGTCTTCAGTCTTTTATGTTTTCAGAGTATGGTGTTAGGTCTATACCAGTTTACCTAGTAGCATGTCTTCGGCCTTTTATGTTTTCAGAGCATGGTGTTGGCTCTATACCAATCTACCTGGTAGTATGCCTTCAGCCTTTTATGTTTTCGGAGTATGGTGTTAGCTCTATACCAATTTATCTGGTAGTATGCCTTCAATTTTACACGTCTTCAGCGTAATCCAGGGTTCCTGATTAACAGTCCACCTATTAGGTACAACGCCTTCAGTTTCTTATAAAGAATGGAATGAACGAGGAGACATTGGAAAGAGAGAGAAAAAGGGGGCGGGGGGGGGGGGGGGGGGGGGGGGGGAGGGAAGGAGGGAGAGAGCGACAGACAGAGAGTAGTTGCCAAGCAGACCATGGTCACCATGCACACCCCCCTCCCCCCTTCCCCTCACAGGCGAGTGGGAAGGAACACAACCTTCTTGCGAAGGGTAATCCAAAGAGAGAGAGAGAGGGAAAAGTAAATTGCGGTAATTTAGGGGAGGGGGGGGGGGGGAGGGGATGGTGCAGACCGCATGGAGAAGTGAGATCAACCCAAAAAAAAAGTGTGAGTTTGCGATTGGCTGTCTGTCACCCTGTCACGTGATGGCGCCATTTCTGACGCCTGGCTCTTGAGGGGTGGAAAGGGCAGAGGTGGGAGTGTGGGCAATACTGAATGTAGGGGTGATCATGGTTCACAATAGAAATGGGGAGTGTTGATGGACAGCAAAGAAGAGAACAAAGGAGGGGGAGGGGAAAAAAAAAAAAGAAGGGGAAGGGGGGGGGGGGGGGGGGGAAAGAAGAAAGGGAGGGGGAAGGGGGGGAAAAAAAAAAAAAAAAAAAAAAAAAATAAAAAAAAAAATAAAAAAAAAAAAAAAAAAATAAAAAAAAAATAAAAAAGGGGGGGGGGGGGGGGGGGGGAGAGGAGAGGAGGGCTGATGATTTGGGGTGAGGTATCATTCCCTGACATTGAGCCCATGTGGGCCCAAGGTGCCAAGGCGCTGTATATTAACTGGCTCTCCATGTATTTCCTGTAGTTACCTTTTTGACGACCATTTCTCCAAAGGGCTGCCACTCTGATGTGGGAAAGATGGTGATGGTCCGAATTGAAGTGGTTTGCCACAGGAGTGTCTTTTCCTGTGAGGATGCTGTCTCTATGCTCTTTAAAACGTTCATTTAGAGATCTGTATGTTTCACCCACATACATCTTGGGACAAAGGGTACAGCTAAGAATATAGACTATATTTGAGTCTGGCAGGTGAAGTGGGACCTCATGTGGAAGCTGCGTCCGGATGGGCCTTGCACAGTAGTTGTTGGATTAAGAAAGTCACAGGTTTTACATTTGGGTTTCTTGCACTGGAAATTGCCTGGTTGGGTTGAGGGGGATGAAGGGTGGAAGGTAGAGTGCATCAGGTGGTCACCAAGGTTTTTGTCCCTTTTGAATGCCACCATAGGTGGTAGACTGAAAATGCTTTGGAGAGCTGGATCCTCCTTCAGGATAGTGAAGTTGCGGAGCAGAACGTTTTTCACAAATAGATTGTGTGGATGGTAGGTCAGAGTGGCAATGCATCGGTTATTGTCTGTAGTCTTTTCCTTGTCTTGTAGGAGCTGGTGTCTGGGGATGGACTGTGCTCGTTCAAGGGCCATCTGAACTGTAGCTTGTGGGTAGCCTCTATTGGTGAAGAAGGTAGTCATGGCCGCTGCTTCTTTGGTGTAATTATCATCTCGTCTATGAATCTTTTGAAAGACTTCAGGTAGACGTCCAGGGTATTGAGCAAAGATTTGTGTCTCAATGTGCCCCATAAAGAGGCAGGCATATGATGGGCCCATGCGCGTGCCCATGGCAACTCCTTTAGTTTGTTGGTAGGCCTCGTTTCCAAATTCGAAAGAATTCAGAGTTAACACAAGTTCAGTCAGGCGCAAGATGGTGGTTGGGTTAAGGTCAAAGTCGCTTTGTTTCAAGTAGTGTTTAACAGCAAGAAGTCCATCCCACACACACACACACACACACACACGTACGTGTAACTTGACAGTTTCACGTCCTGGTTAAGAGTAATCTTCGATCAAAAACGCAACTTCAAACGTGGCATCCAGCTTTTGAAAAAAACTTTGTCAGAAAAGCAGAGAACATTGTCAGAAGCATGGCACACACGCATTGCAGGTGGTGACTAGGAAAACCCTTCCACCATCTTTGTAGGGCTTTGATCTGCTTCTTATCGCACTATGGCTGTGTCCACTATATATATATATATATATATATATATATATATATATATATATATATATATATATATTCAGCACGACCTCCTTACCTCATAACTCTGTATCCCATCCACCATCAAGGGCTTCGACTCTTGCCTGAGAGCCTTCCCAACGATCCCTGAGCACAGTTTGTGTGCACGAGGCTGAGGAACCATCGCCTGAAACGTTCTCTCAACTATTGTGGGGGAAAAACTCGTCTCGGAATCTCAAAACCCTGCTTATGACTCTGTGTGTGTGTGTGTGTGTGTGTGTGTGCGTATGTGTGACTCGAAGCGCCACAAGAATTTTGAAGACGACCGGAATTCTATTTCGCCTCGAGCGTTTTAATGTTCTACCCCATTGTGAACAGTGGAGACTTGTGCCTTGGGGTCGTGGGTGATTCGTCCCCACGTTTCCTCACGATCTGCTATGGATTTTTCACACACTGGAGAGATCTGGTTTTGATCTGGTCTTTTACGGCAAAAACTCCACCAGCTCTCTGGCGTACAAGCTCGCTCTCTCTCTCTCTCTCTCTCTCCTCTCTCTCTCTCTGTGTGTGTGTGTGTGTGTGTGTGTGTGTGTGTGTTCCTCAGCCTCTTGCACACAAACTGTGCTCAGGGATCGTTGGGAAGGCTCTCAGACAAGAGTCGTAACCTTGTACATAGGCTGCGCCTTAATGGTTGGTTAGGTAGGTATTTAAAACCGGCACCTGCTTGTGCATGTGGTCAGACTCTCGATATCCCTCTTTTTTTATTTGACTGTACTAGTACAAAAAATCACTTTCAGCCTCTTCATGATAAGATGAAGTCCTTCAAGCTTCCGTTGACTTTGTCAAGTGTTTTTAATCCCAGTTATGAGAACGGCTGGAGCCTGGCAATGTTGGCTGTTACTCTTATTAAATCTCATCCACTTGGAAGATATTTTTAATTCTTCCACCGCCCCACCCTCTCCTCGATGCCTCCCTCCCCCTAACAGGTTTTGTTTGTTTTGTTTGTTTTTTTTTAGAACCAATTCGCGAATTTTTGAAACGTTAAAATCTTATTCAAGGCATATTCCATATCAGTATGGTTCGGCGTCTAATTTGCACGTAGAGCAAGGCTTTTCATCCCCCCCCCCCCCCCCCCCATCTTCCTCCCTCTTCTCCCCTTCCCCAATCCATATACACCCATAAGCTGTTCGACTCTTACGAGTAATATGTCAGCCAGTTCCATACTTTAATGAGCCTTGATTACCATGTATTGGATATACATGTAGTCACACAGGAATTCCGGTATATATGGGCTCTCAGTGTGTGTGTGTGTGTGTGTGTGTGTTAGTGTATGTAGAAATTATCTCCTCTATAGGCTTATTGCTTTGATGTTTGGACAAACGAACGAATGAACGAAGTTTAATGCTGTTAGGCTGTAAAGCCCTTTAAGCAAATCGGCGGGATGTACAACAACAAAACGCGACTCAATTTCGATTTTATTAACATGGAAACCACAGCAATATCCTGTTTTTTTCACTTTACGTGATGAAATCATGAACGAGAAAAATGTCACTGGTGTTCACTGTCAGTTCTGTAGACGACGGTCACCCCAGGTAAAACTGGATCAGTCCGTGGACAGCGTGCAGCCGCCATAGAGCACATGCTTGGGTCTCTGCATGCTTCGTGTTGCCGATGCGTCTTCCTTTCCAAATGCAGGACAATTTAAGACATTCCTTATGACATGTGTCTTTCTTCCTGGTTGTTAAACCAGAAAAAGCGATCGATCGTCTTCCGAACACGGATCGCAGGAATATTCTTGAAGGTCGTCGTCTGATTCACACAGCAGCACACTTACATCATCCGTTTGATGGAACACATCCTTCCGAAATACTTTTTGTCTATAGCTTGCTCCAAACTTGTGTCGATGTCCGACTGGTGGATTTCTGGGCCCTGCTGTTGCGCACCGACGGATCGGGGTGCGAGCACCGAAGCGTATCCTGAATGGGCGTGGATGTGTATGTGCGTGCGCGCGTATGTGTGCGTGCATGCGTGGTGTTTTATGAGAGTGAATGCATGTGTGTACGAGTGCTCGAGTATGAGTGTGTGTGTGTGTGTG
>JADBJO010008355.1:50000-52500 GCA_016801955.1 Conus betulinus | reverse complement strand
AACCAGATACAGGTCTATGTTAAAAAAAAAGGAAAATTTGTGTATTTGAGCAATTTCCAAGATGGCCGCCAGCAAAAAGGGAAGTCGTATGCTGGTACAGTCATTCATTTACACTCATGAACACCAAATAAGTTTTTAAAAAATAAATAAAAAAGTCATAATAAATAAATAAATAAATAAATAAATAAATGAAATAAGTAAATACATAATATAAAGATATACATGAATAATTAAATAAATGAACAATTTTGATGGGCGGTGATGGTGATGATAGTAGTTTATGTGTGGGTAGTTGCATGTGGGGGTGGGGGTAATGATAGTAATGATTGGAAGAGAATGGAAATGAACTATGGCTGGTAAAGACATCGTTAGGAGGGGGGAAAAAGGGGAGGGGGGGGGGCAGAATCAGAATATGGAGGGGGGGGGTGTGGAAGTGGGAAAACGGGGGGGGGAGAGAGAGAGAGAGAAGAGTTCATATCTCTCCTTCCACACAAACGTGTGGGGTGGGGGGTGGGGGTGGGTGGGGGTGAGAAATTCATGCAAAATAGTGTTGGGGGGGGGGGGGGGGGAAGTGGTGGGGTGGTGGTGGGGAGGGGGGGGGGGGAAGGAGGGAGGAGGGTATTATGGGTGAATTATGGTCAAAAGAGACTAATAATTATTATGGGGAGTTTTCACACACACACATACACACACATTTTCCAAATAGTGCTACAAGATGATAATCATTGGTGTTACTGGAATCATAACTCCGATTAAAGGTACTGTGGGATGCTTGTTACTGGAATCATAACTCCGATTAAAGGTACTGTGGGATGCTTATCGTGTCACAGGTGAAATGCTGTGGTGGCAGTAGTATAATGATGATGGTGGGGGGGGGGGGACTGATGGGTGATGATCATTAGAGATCAACAGTACTGTAGGATGGTAGGGCTTTCCCTTCATCAGTGTGTTGGCAGGCTAGGTCGTTGGGCTGTACTGCATGGATGATTTGAAGACTTGCCATTGTGGAATATAGTGGACATGTGATGTCTCAGTCTGGAGTGCCCTGTCCTCAGTCTCACAAAGGTCTGATCTGGGCATCCGGTAGTGTCCATCCCTCTTGTTGAAGTAGGGTGCTGCTCAAGCCATCTGCCTTTTTGGTTTTTTTTGTTCTCCTTGATAATACTTTTGATTTTTTCAAAGGAGACTTCCTGTTCTAGTTGGGGCTGCTGTTTTCCTTCCTTTGCCAAATGGTCAGCTTCCTCATTGCCATATATATGCAGTATGAAGGTGATCACTGGATGACAGTATTTCCAGTGACTGATGGATGGTGAACATTTGGGATCAGCAGTACTATAGGGCGAGGGTCATTGTCATGTAGGTGGAATAATGTAGCATTGGTACAATAGTGCCAGTTTGGGGAATAAAGGAAGATATCAATGACTGGTGGGTGATGATCATTGTCATAAGTGAGATACTGTAGGATGATGGTCATTGTGATAAGTGAAATAATGTGGTGGCATTAGTATAATACTGCCAGTTCAGGAAGAGGGTGGATGGGGGGGGGGGGGGGGGGGGGGGGACTGATGGTGTGATGATCATGGATCATTTGAGATCAACAGTACTGTAGGATGATGATCATTGTTATAAAAGTTGGATAATGTTTGTGGCATTGGTGTAATAATGCCGGTTGGGGGAATGAAGGCGGTAAACAATGATTGATGGATGATGATCATTGTCATGGTGTGAGTCTGATTCACAGTAGTGTGGGATGATGGTCATTTACAAAAGTGGAATAGTGTACTGGCCTTAGTATGTTAATGCCAGTTGGGGGAATAGAGGAAATGATCTGATGACTGATGGATGATGATCATTATCATAAGTGAGATCTACAGTACTACAGGATGATGATCATTGTCATAAGTGAGATAATGTGGTGGCATTGGTGTGATAATGCCTGTTGGGGGTGGAAAAAGGAAAATGACTGATGATTGATGGATTAGTTTGAATCATTCCAGCTCTTTTCCTTTCCCACGACCTCTCCTCCATCCCTTTCTCTCTCTATACCCCCTCCCCCAATTTCCCCATCCCACCTTATTCTTATGCACACCCCATGTACATATATAGCATATCTATAACATCACATGTAGAGCATATATATATATACCCCAAACACCATCTCCCACCATCCAGGTATGCATACTCATAGACACATACACATGTAACAATCTACACACACTATACACACACACACACATACACAACAATATATATATATATATATATATATATATATATATATATATATATTATATTTATTCCCCTCTACACACCCCTCAAGTGCCCCCTTCCAAGAATAAGACCCCTCATCTACCACTCTCTCACTTTCCTTTACACACTCTCATGTGCCCCTGAAGACTCATCTACCACTCTCTCTCTTTTTGCTCTCTCTCTCTGCTTCTGTTTGTCTTTTCCCTCTATCTGCCTCTCTTTCTCCTCGAGGTGAAATGGGATTGGACAC
>JADBJO010008355.1:35000-37500 GCA_016801955.1 Conus betulinus | reverse complement strand
ACGGCGACCAGGTAGGCACCATAGTCTGTGGTCATGACGACCAGGTAGGCGCCATAGTCTGTGTGGTCATGACGACCAGGTAGGCACCATAGTCTGTGGTCATGACGACCAGGTAGGCACCATAGTCTGTGGTGCCTGGTCACGACGACGAAGACGATGAAGACGATGACATGATAATGATGATGAATACTATATAGCGACGCCTACTCTCGACTAGAGACCAAGCTCTGAGCGCGTTACAATCCACCCTCGTTTACACAACGGGCTGCCTACCTGGGTTGTGCTGACTGAAGAGCTGCCAGCTGGCGCTTCATTCAGTCGTTTCCCGTGTCATCCAGTCAGCATCGTTCATATATCGCTCACTCAGTTTCCTTACTTTTCATTCTTTCCATTTCTCACGCAGCGTGCATGCTATGTGTAACGTGTCATCCATACCAACGGCCAAACTGGCCTACTCTTCCCGAAAGTTGGTGATGGGATTTTTACGTGTGTGCAAGATATTATGCGTGCGTTCACACACACACGGAACCTCGGTTTATGGTCTCATTCGAAGGGTTGTATAGGGAAATGGAGTCAGAACCAATGTTAACTCCGAGGGAAAAAAATCCCCCCGTACCGAAACGCCCCCGGCGGAGATTCGAACCCGCAACCCCAGGATCACCAAGATTACGAGTCCGGCACTCTAGCAGCTGAGCTATTCCGGCCATTATCTAAACAACGGGGCACCCCCCCCCCCCCCCCCCCCCCCCCCAAAAAAAAAAAAAAAAAAAAAAAAAAAAAAAAGTCATATATTGCATCATAACAAGGATGACAGCAGCACACATAGTTCATGGTGATGACGACAAGACTACTCTCATGATCCAGACTGACGAGCTGAGTTCGGAAGCGTAAGATCACTGGCAGTTAACGAGTGATGACGAGGACGACGAAGGCTCAGTTTTAACAGGGACAAGTCCATTAGCATGGGATGATATTATGTCTTCCGCGAATCTGTCTTAAGTGTAGCCCTAAACTTTGGCCCTTATTCAGCTTGACTTTGACCCATCGATAAGCCTGACCTTATGTAACTCTACTGCTACTGCTAAAACTTAATACAACACACACACACACACACACACACACACACACACACACACACACACACACACACACACACACACCCTGCTGTTGGTGCAAGTTTTAAAAGTGACTTCCGCTGGTCATGATAAAGGAAGCGGAAAGAAGGAGACGGTTCTCTCTACCAATCATAGGATGTTACTATATTTGGTGCAGGAGGACAAAAATAATTGTTGAACATAATTCAAAAAGTGAGTCGGAAAACAGTGAGGTGACTACAGGCAGAAATTGACACGAAGTTTATTTGGAAAAATATGATATTATTCCGCAGGACATAAGGAACAGACAAATGACAAGCAAAACACGACGCGTTTCGACCTTTTTGGACTGATTCAGACAAGAGGAAGAACATTCAGGACCATGAAAATTGTCCGGAACGTTGTTTCTTTTGCCTGAAAGAAATGAATGTTTTCGACCAAAGAGATAGAAAAAGGCGTGACGTTTTGTTTTGTAATTTGTTTGTTTGTTCCTTTTGTCAAAAAGTTAGATACGAAATTGAAACAAATTTTATATAAAGCAAAACAAAACACACACACACACACACACACACACACACACACACACACACACACACACATACACACACACACACACACACACACACACACACACACACACACACACACACACACACACACATATATCTATATATATATATATATATATATTATATATATATATATATATATATTAGAGCAATCCGCCGAACAAAAGGTAAAAAAAAAAAAGTTACAAGACAAAAAACATGACGCGTTTTTCGACCTCCTTGGGTCCCCTTCTTCAAGCAAGATAAACAACGAAATTGTCCTGAATGTTGTTCATCCTGCCTGGAAGAAAAAAAATGTATTCGACCAAAGAGGTCGAAAGGCATCGTGTTTTGTCTCGTTGTTTGTTCTGTGTGGAGGAAGAACATGACATGTTTTCTTTAAAATGTCATCTAAAAAGATTTCCTTTTTTTTTGACATCCTTCTATTTCAAGTCTGCATTTAACTTGTTTATGTGGAAGATGGAATGGATTTTAAACGGCAAGAAGATAATTTCGAGAAGAAAAAAAAAGCTGGGGGTTGTTTAAACTTTGCCTTCAATTTCAATCATCATTTTGATCACTTTTAGTTAAAGATATAAATACATATCGTCCGACGTAATTCGTCGACTTTCTTCTTTTTTTTCCCGCGTTTCTGAAGACGTCTTGTCATTTTCGTGCGGGACAACGACGATGATGAGAGAGACGGCGATGATGGTGAAGACAAGAGCAGTCAGTTTTCTTCACGGAGAGAGAGCACACTGAAATACAATGGCTGATGACAACGAAGATTGATGGCGAGACCTAGATGGATGACGAAAAACGATGATACTGAGAACGATGACGATGATGATGATGATG
>JADBJO010008355.1:2500-30000 GCA_016801955.1 Conus betulinus | reverse complement strand
TGGTCTGTGTGCCTGTGCGTCTGTTCTGTAGCTCTGTGAAGCACGTCAAGTGTTGTTCTGTGCTGTGGAACTCCGCTGGTTCTCCATGTCTTGATGACATGGCCAGCCAGTCGGAGCGGTGAGCCTTGAGGTTCATCGCCTGATAGAGACGGGTTTGCCTGGTCCAGAACTTCAGTGTGGTCTGGGAAACCTTGTCTGTGCACGTCAGATTTTTGTGAGCACGAAGTGTTCTGGAACGCAGGGGACCGTTGGTGGCAGTGTGCTGCGGCGGTTTGAATGTGTCCTTCTGGAAACAACTCATCTTTGGCATGTGTTTAGAAGGAAGATGCAGGAGACAAAACAGCACATTATACAATTTTAGTTTGGTGATTTGCAGCTTCATGTGACACTCTGTGGTGATAACCATGGCGTAGCTGTCGAACATCGCTGACTGTCCCACCGGGGTTTCATTGACTGCTTTGCTGATCTCGACTGCTATGGCGCTTGGATAGGAGACGGGCTGACATGGCCTGGCCGGTTGAATTAAGCTTTGTCGTTGACGGGCTTTTGCCAGAACTTAGGTAGTCACCTTGTCCTTGCCATCAGATGGAGGTTGGAACGCAGGGACCGTTGTGTCAATGCTACGCAAAGGTGAATGTGTCCTCTGAAAACCTCCATCTTGGCAGTGTTTAGAAGAGATGGAGAACAAACAAACATTATACAATTTAGGTTTGGTGATATACTGTGTGAGGTACTGTGGTGATTAAACACCGTGCGCGTTGCAGTCGATGTACCACGGTTTGACCTGCTTTGCTGATTATCGGCTTTTTGACTTGGTCCTTGTCCAGCACGTTCATTTGATTTAACGTGTGCCATCAAGCATATCCCGAAGTTGTGCAACGTTTCTCAGTTCAGGTCGTGGACTGGGGGGTTTGTTTTTGGGGTGTGTGTAAGATGGAACTTTTGTTTTGCTTTTAACGATAGCTGCTAGTGAAACTAACGCTAGTCAAAGGTTGGAAGAACGCACCCAAGTTTCCCCCAGTCTAATGGAATCGTGAGACCGCGACCTGCTGGAGGCCCTCGGAGAACCTTGGAGAGCACTTGTCAGCAGGTCGTTTGGGGGTGGGCCATCAGAGCACTGACATCCACATATAGGGCTCCTTGGGACGAGGCTGGGAGTGCTGCTTTGTTTTTGCTCCCATTATACGAACGATCGAACATGGACATCATAACGATACTTCATGTCACATACCGCATCGTCAGATGCTGCACGACTGACTTCCTAAGCACACCATTTTTACAAGAAAAATGGCAGAATGGGATGCTGACCCAGAATGCAGGCCTTGTTTAACACCATTGGAATTTCAAAAGGCGCCCCCCGTCCAATAGATCGGCCGCTCCCATGAGTGCCTGCCCTCCACACACCACAGGCGAGCAACATCTCAGACCACATGTATCTGGACAAACCTGCGTGGGAAGCCTGACCGGGCTGACGCCTGGCCCAAAAGGTCCTCTCTGCCGCCCCACAGTGTCGAATGCCTTGGTCAGTCACTGAAGACTGAAAGGAAGGTCTAGGTTTTACTCGATGCATTCTCCCGATCTGTCTGAAACTGCCGCCTTTTCTCTTGCCCCGTCGTTTGTGGTTACCGCCGCTATGATAAGACGCATCTCGAAGGCTTCTGGGCACATTCTGTTCCAGACGACCACGAGGATTGTCATGAAACAAGGTGTATTTGTCTGTGGCCCAGCAAACCGTGAAATTTCTGCAGTATTACAACCCCCCTTAGCCACCCACCTATTAGCACACACGAGAGAAAAAAAAAAACCATCTTCTTATCCTTGCTTGTCCCGACTCCTTCCCGTTCGCTGGGGCATACACCCGATATACCTGATTACAGACGTGTCAGAGTGCACCCCCCCCCCCCCGGTTTTCCCCCCCTCTGTAGAAATACGGAGGCACGCCTTTCTGTTCCACTACCTCCCCCCCCCCCCCCCCCCCCCCCCCACCCCCACCCCCCCCCCCCCCCCCCCCCCCCCCCCCCCCCCCCCCCCCCCCCCCCCCCCCCCCCCCCCCCCCCCCCCCCCCCCCCCCCCCCCCACCCCCCCCCCCCCCCCCCCCCCCCCCCCCCCCCCCCTCCCCCCCCCCCCCCCCCCCCACCCCCCCCCCCCGACCACCCCCCCCCCCCCCCCCCCCCTCCTCGGGAAGTCACCCCTTGTTAGCTCTCCAAGCTTAACTAGTAGCTCTGCCAAGATGGCCTTCCCGGCAAACGTTCCGCTACCATCCGCTCTCATCTACCAGACGAGCCCGTGTAACAGCCCTGATATTTTTGGCCTTTTGCGGTCGGCGGGGCTATATAAGCAACCATGACCTAACCTTTGCGTGTAGAAGTCGCAGAGCTCGTTGGGGAGGGACGTTGACTTGTCTCTGCTGGATCCGGAAACCGTCGGCTGAAAGGTGTTGTAGCAGGAAGCGTTGGTCGCCGCCCCTTGCCAGAGAACCGGCAGATCGTTGAAGAGTGTTCCAAAGACCAGAGCCCAAAATGGTGCGCAAGGTTAAAACAACCCGAACTGGTCCCGCTCTGGCACGAGCCGCGGCTAGGGAGGATGCAGAGTCAGCAGGGGGGGGGGGCAAGGACAAAGCAGGAAGCAAAAGCTGACGACGCAAGAGTTTTCATGAGAGTACGAGGTTCGGAGCACAGCCTTTCCGACACCACGAGAGCAGGCTGTGAAAGTACGGACATGCCTCACGTCAACCAGAGCGACGCCAGAGAAACGCCGTGCTGACGGCGTCGACTGTACCGACGAATTACGGCAAGCGTAGAAGTGTTCTGGTATTTCTTCACGGGCCAGAGACGATGTGTTTTCCACCTGAAAGGAGAATAGAGGCCGACTCAGACGACCTGCTTATCTGAGATTGCACGAGGTGAAACCGGGCGGTGTTTCCTGTTGTGGAGAGGGACACAACCGATTTCAGCCCAGTGTGGACCCGATAAGGGAGACTACTTCTGTTAGCTTGACGGTTAAAGGGAAGAGTTAACTCCCGCTCTCCATCTTTATCTTCTGGTGAGAAACCTGATTTTATGCGTTTGTGTGCCTAACCTCGTGGAGACGAGGTGTTTGTTTGGCTTGCCAGGGATGAAGAAAGCACTAGTACAAAAAATAGTGAATTAGTTGTGATGAGTATGACCATCTTTAGAAGGGTCTATCTATTATTTCATCATCATCATCATCATCATCATCATCCATCAATAACACAACAACCAACACCACAACACTAATGCACATTCATTTAGTGCATTGTTCATATATACGAAAATAATGATTTAAACACACACACACACACACACACACCACACCACACACACACACACACACACACACACTTCTTTCACTCTTTAAAGTCTTTCTTATCTTTCGGTTTTCTTCTTTCTGTCTAGCTTTCATTTTTTTTTAAACTCGTAGCTTCTGTTTCCTTTTCCTTCTTCTTCCTACCTTTAAGTCCTTTCTTCCTTTCTTTTTTTTCTTTTCTCCTTTCTGTTTTTTCCCTCTTGTCTTTCTTCTGACTTAGTCTCTGGCTTTCTTCCTTTTTCTTCCTTGACTTCCTTGCTCTTGCTTTCCTTCCTTTCCTTTCGTTTCTTCTGTCCTTTCTTTCGTTCTACCTTCTTTTGTTCACGCGTTTAACGTCAAAGATGATGCGTAAGACGGACATACAACTCTCGACCACGATTCCCTCTTCTCTCCCTCCCCCTCCTCACATCCCATTCCATTCCATCTTCTCCCCGATACCCCCCCCCCCCCCCTCCCACCCCTTCATTCCTTCTTTTTTTTTTCCCTCTCCCCCTTTGTCATGGGAAGACAAAGGACTTTCAGCACCACAGCATCGTCAAGCATCATTATGCGCGCGTGCACAACACACACACCACACACACACACACACACACACACACACACCCACCCACATATATATATATATATATATATATATACATAATGTATGTATCTATGTATCTGTCTCTCTATGTATCTACATAATACACACCACAGAATATATATATACACACACACACACACACACACACACACACACATATATATATACATATATAGTATCTATATATATATATATATATATCTCTATTATATATATATTATATATATATTATTATATAATATATATAATCAGTTGGATTACAAGTCGACAGTTGGGAGATATTGACACTTGTTTTCGTTTGTTCATTTGTTTGAAGGTTCTCTCTCTCTCTCTCTCTCTCTCCTCTCTCTCGCTCCTCTCTCTCTCTCTGTGTTGTGTGTGTGTGTGTGTTGTGTGTGTGTGTGTGTGTGTGGTTATTTCATCATCATTATCATCTCCTCTTTCTCCTCCTCCCCCTGCTCTTCCTCCTCCTCCTCCTTCTTGATGATGATGATGATGATGTTGATGATGATGATATTGATGATGATGATTATGATGATGAATGATGATGAGGATGATGATTCGTGACGAGATGATGACGATGATGATGACGATGATGACGATGACGACGATGATGATGGATGAGGATGACGACGACGACGACGACGACGACGACGACGATAATGATGATGATGACGATGATGATGATGATTATGATGACTCTGTGCCAGAGCGGCAACGGGCGAATCGAGTGGAGGAATTCCGCCATTCATGACCACCATGGGGGAGCGCATGAGTGAGGAGGAGGTGGAGGAGCTCCTCAAGTCAGCCAACCGTGTCGGCCATGAGTTCATCGAATATAAAGGTCAGAGGTCATGAGGTCAAGAAGTGAAGGTCAGAGGTCATGAGTTCATGGAATATAAAGGTCGCGGTGATAGTTAGGATGTTGGTGGTGTCGTGGTGATGGTGGTGGTGTGAGCTGGTGGGGTATGATGCGGTTGAGAATGTGGGGGATGAGGTGGGGGATTTTGCATGGGTGGGGTGAGTTTTTCTGTTTTGAAAGCGGGAAGAAGAGGTAAAAGCATGTGTGGTATGGGGAGGTTATAAACGGCATGTTGCTCATGCTTCAACATGTTTAAGAGTTATAGCATGTTGCGTGCGTGAGCATGTTGCATGCGTAAACATGTAAGCTATTTTGCAGAGGAATTTTTGAACTGCTAAACAGCTGTGAACACCTACAGGTGTTTGTGTTTGATAAATATACAGCCGTTGAAAGGGACGCGCGCGCGCGCGCGTGCGCGCGTGCGTGCGTGCGTGTGTGCGTGTGTTGTGTGTGTGTGTGTGTGTGTGTGTGTGTGCTGTGTGTGTGCGCGCGCGTATATGAATGCGTGTGTGTATGTGTGTGTCTGTGTGTGTGTGTGCGCGCGCGCGCGCGCGCGTGTGTGTTGTGTGAGAGAGAGGAGATAGAGAGAGAGAGAGAGAATGTGTGTGGTGTGTGTGTGTGTGTGTGTGTGGTTTGTGTGTGAGTGTATGCACGCGTGTGTGTGAATATGTGTGTGTGTGTGTGTTTGTGTGTTTGTTGTGTGCGCGTGTATGTGTGTGTAGAAATATGCGATTGCACACTACATAATGTATGCATTGCAATGTGTCTGAGCTTTGCAATGAATACCAACTGGCTGAATATCTATCCATCTCTCTCTCTCTCTCTCTCTCTCTCTCTCTCTCACTCGCCTCTCCTCTCTCCAGGTCTCATCTCTCTCTCTCTCTCTCTCATATCTTATTGGCTGTGTTAGACGAATCAGAACATGATTTAGATATTGTGTTTTTCGGAAGAAGAAAGTTAAAAAAGCCTTAGATAAACTAAAAACAGGCAAAGCTAGTGGAATTGATGAAATTTTCTGCCGAAATGCTGAGCTAGGGTGGGGGGGTAAGAGTGTTCAGCTGTTTTCTGACAAAACTATTCAATACAATTTTGGACAAAGGTATCTATCCCAGGGAATGGTCTAAAGCTCTTATAATCCCAGTATGTAAAAAAGGGTGACCTGAGAAAATGTCGATAATTACAGAGGAATCTCTCTTCTGAGTATTATTTTCTAAATGCTGTACTACTATACTAATTTCACGACTGTATACCTGGTTAGAAAGCAGCAATGTAATTTCAGAATGTCAAGCAGGATTCCGGAAAAATTATTCGACTGTGGATCAGATATTTATTTTATATGTCTCTGTTCAGAACTGTTTGAGTAAAAAAGGTAGGAACTATACGTCGCTTTTGTAGACTTTGAAAAAGGCTTTTGATTCTGTTCGACATGATAAACTTTTGCATGTATTAAACAACAGGGCGTGAAGGGTAAATTTCTGGCGTCACTAAGAGCTATGTATATTTCTTTGCTTTCCTGTATTCAAGCAAATCAAGAACTCTCCGAAATGTTTGAAACTCCTCTTGGAGTTAGATGAGGATGTGTTCTAAGTCCTACGTTATTTTCAATTTTCATAAACCATTTAGCAAAATAAATAAATGAAAAAGGTAAACATGGAGTTAGTTTACTTCCGGATATCACTGAATTATTTATATTATTGTTTGCTGATGATGTCTCATTGATATCTACTACACCAAGTGGCCTACAAAATCAGTTGAATGTATTAAAGATCTGTTGTAATAACATGAAACTATCTGTAAATATCAACAAAACTAAAGTTATAGTATTTAGAAAAGGAGGATATTTTAGGGAAGCATGAGAAATGGTTTTTACGACGGTAACAGACTGGAAGTTGTGAATAATTATTGCTATCTAGGGTTTTAATTTTACCACTATGATCAGTGCAAAACAGGGTACCCTTCATTTAACAACTAAGGCTAAAAAGGCAGTAGTTCAACTCAGCAGAATCTTTACAGGGAATGACGGATGTGCTTTTTTTCAGTATTTGACACCAAGATTCAACCATCTTGATGTATGCTGCAGAAATATGGGGGGATTACACAGATTAGAACATTTAGAAAAGTACACATGCTGGCATGCAAAAGATTTCTGGGGTGTTCCAGGAATTACGCCAAACAAAATGGTTTACGGAGATTTGGGTCGATATCCTTTGTACATTAATTCCTACGTCACTTGTTTACGATACTGGTTTAGACTTTTACAAATGAAAGCTGAAAGGTTACCTCAGAAAGCATATTTGATGCTGTTGGAATTAGACAGATCTGGAAAACAGTGCTGGGTCTCAAAGGTAAGAGAAATCTTGTGTTCAACAGGTTTTAATTTTGTATGGTTACAACAAGGTGTTGGAGACGTTAAAAATGTTCCTAAATGTGTTTAAACAAAGGCTTATTGATATGTTCATTCAAGAATGGACTGGCACCATACAAGACCGTGAGAGATACGAATGTTTTTAGCAATTTTAAGTCTGTTTTTGAAAAGGAAAATATCTTTTGGATACGAATACGTACTGTTTCCGCGTTGCCATTACACGAACAAGGTTTAATTTGCTTCCACTGAATAACAACATCCATCGCTATAGTAAAACAGAAATGGACAAAGCGTGCCCATTTTGCCGTGATCAGGTAAAGAATGAGCAACATTTTTTATTTCAATGCTCCCTCTATCAAGACCTAAGAAGTAAATTTCTCAAAGAATTCGCCAGTTGTCCTCTTCATTTGCTTCTTAAGGTATCCAGTGCTTCGCACAGACATAGCCTGTCAAGATACATTTTTTTCATGCCATAAACAGAAGGATAAAGTCAATCTCTTTAGTTGATAAATTACTGCGGACAATTACCACTACCTTGCTTTTCCTTGAAATTACTGACTTCATTTGTATTGTAATTCCATGTACTCTAAACGTATCTGTATCATGTATCATCTTTTTACACGCGCAGTTTTGGGGAGTTATCATTGCAATACTTTTTTGCTCTGTTTGCAATGCATATATGCTAACTCCTCTCCGTTCCTACCAACTCCCCCCCCCCCCCCCCCCCCCCCCCCCCCCCCCCCCCCTTGTATTGTGGCCCAAGGCCGATGTACATTAAAGCTTTCTGAGTTCTGAGTTCTCTCTCTCTCTCTCTCTCTCTCTCTCTCTGTCACTCTCTCTTTTATTCTCTCTCACTCTCTCTCTCTCACTCTCCTCTCCCTCTCTCTCTCTCTCTCTCTCTCTCTCTATATATATATAGTGTGTGTGTGTGTGTGTGTGTGTGTGTGTGTGTGTGTGTGTGTACCACAAACACACACACACACACACAAAAAATATCTCTACAAGCTTGTTTCAAGCTTTCGCTCTCTTCAGGATGTTTTTGGGGGCGCGCTATCGGTGTTAGATAGCGTGCGGGTCCTGATTTCATTTTTGTGCGTGTGGGTCAATTACATTCATTGCACGTGCTATCTGGTTCTCGGGTTGCTTGCTGTGGTCTGTTCAGGGGGAATTCGCTGACAAAGATTTCCATTTATGCCTGCAGTTATTTACTATTTCTACTTTTGTATTCAAGGTTGTTAAATAGGGTTTACATAGTATTAACCATTTTTTCTTTGGAACATAAGTTGTATTTTTTTTTTAAATATTGTTGTACGTGTTTGCTCTTATGATTTTCCATGATATGCTGTAGTTTATTTTTTTTTTTTTATCTTTTAAGTCTCTAAATGTATTTACTCAGTTCCGTTTGGTTTTTGTATTTTTCTTTGTTGAATGACTGTTTGTGGTTTGCGTATCTAGTTTTAAAGTGGTTTTCAGTAATCCCTATATATGTTTTTCTTTTTCATTTTTCTGATGTTACAGTAGCTTGGTATACAATATTATTGTAAAGGCATTTGTTGCTTAGGGGGCACTGCTCTTTTTTTTTTTTTTTAGTGCAGTTGCAAGATATCCTTTCATCACCCTTCTTTGCTGTGTTGCTTTTCATTTTGTTGGATGAATCAATTATGTTTTTGAGGTTTGGGCATACATGAGTATGATAGTTTGATGGTGTTTTTTGTTGCATATTTTGAACAGTCTGTGTTCTTTTGGGAATGATGTTGTCAGTATTTTAAAGAATTCTTTTCCTACGTTTGTTTTTACTCTTCCATCATATGGGGGTTATACCATATCTACCCAGCGGAGTTACTCCCTCGCTTGCAGGTTCCGCTTCTTCTTCTAGCACAGCCACGCCCAACTTCGTTCTCTCGCAGCCTCGGCGGCAGCCGTTCCCCCCCACCCCCACCCCCCACCCCCTTCCTCCTCCCAGCAAGGTGCAATCAATTGTATCATCGTCAAGAGGCCACCCACCAGAGGTGATTCCGCATCTTACGCTGCCGGGTCACTTTGGTGGTGTTCAGCCGTGTCTGAGGAGATCCAACATAATTATGTCACCTACGCCCACTTCATTATGTCCCCCTTCTTCCCTGTCCACAGTTTGGAAACAAACGTCTGGACACGTTTGAGAGTGAAACGACTCGCAGGCGGAAATTCAAACAAGAAAAGAAATGAGGCTTTAATAACTCGCGGTTTGGGGCACATGACAGGGGTAGACGCTTTCCCATAAGTATGCTGCCAGTGGAGGTTTGATATTTACACGTCAGTACTATCTTTTTTTCTTCCAATGTTTCCGTCCCTCCATTCTGATCCCGCCGCTCCCCATCCCTCCTACCCCCCACCCCCATTGCCCCTCGGTCCCCGTTCCTCCTTTTGGCTGCCAGCGCATGTTTTCACCTAACACTCATTAATTTTGTCTTCGTTGTTTATTGACTTTGTTTGTTTGTTTTTTGTCCCGCCTGAAGATGAAGACGAACGGGGTTTGGCTCGTTTTGAATTTGTGATGTGGTCAGTTTGACGTCCTAGTACTTCATTTTTCTTCTCTTCTTCTTCTTCTTCTTCTTCTTCTTCTTCATGATGATGATCATCATCATGATCATGATCATGATCATCATCATCATCATCTTCTTCTTCTTCTTCTTCTTTCTCAGTAAATTTTGATGGTACAATGAATGACGGTGAGCCATGATAAGCACATCAGTGTATGTTATGCATCTGTCTGGGTGTCTGTAACAACAACCTGTTTCTGTCTGGGTGTCTGTAACAACAACCTGTTTCTGTCTGGGTGTCTGTAACAACAACCTGTTTCTGTCTGGGTTGCCTTTAAACAGATCTCATGCGAGCTATGCAGCAGCACCCCACGTGACCGCAGCTTCCAGCTAATGCCGGCCACCACACTGTGCATGTTCCCATAGCAACAACGATCTGACTGGAGAACAGAGGAGGAAAGAGCGTTGACCTTTGACCTCCTCTGACCTGCCAACAGGTCAGGGACTGCTGCCACAGCCACCCCTCCAGTAGCTTGCACCTTTTACTTCCGGCAACGAACAACGGATGGACCGACCCTGACCTTCCTCTGACCCTGACCTCCCGATGGCACAGCACGTCCTTCCTGTCACGTGATTGCAATTCTCTGCACTGATTGGGCAGCATACCTCCCCCATCCCCCCCCCCCCCCCCCCCCCCCCCCCCCCCCCCCCGTCGCACATTCCTTTTTTTCTTTTTTCTTTTTTTTTTAAGACTTCTTTTTTTTCCACTGAAGTAGATAGATTGGACATACAAGATTTGTTTCACCAAAAGTGAAACGTTGTTTTCAACGTTACCAAAACTGGAAGGAGGAAGACATACTGATGCATTCAACGAGGAAACTGATCTCTCTCTGTATTTTGTTGATTCTCTGTATGTGTGTGTGTGTCGGGGGGGGGGGGGGGGGGGGGGGGGGGGGAGCAAGCCGTTCTAAGAATTTCCGCTGATCAGTGGATGATTCTACTTACAATGTGCTGAGAAAAAAAGCGTTGGAAAATGAGAAAATGTATGCTACTTGACCACTAACATTCAGGGACAGCATTTATTTTGTTTGTATCGAAGACGGCGGCGATTCCAGACCAAAGGAACCAGACTAAGACACTGAGTGTTACGTTATGTTCTTTCCCGTCTCTGTATGTCTCTTTCTCTGTCTCTGTCTCTCTCCTCTCCCCCCCCCCCCCCCCACACACACACACACACGCACACACGTATATGCGCGCGCGCGCGCACACACACACACACACACACACACACACACACACACAAGCTCTATCTCTAGCCAAGAGTGCCCTCTCCAATTATTCAGTTCATATCGCAGTTTAGTTTTCACTAATTGGCAAATCTGTTCTCTCCTCCGATCAGCAAGCTCTTTCCTTTCTGTCAAAGAAAAGGATAAACAATAAAAACCTCCAGCTGAAGACATTTCTCAATGTTATGTATCGAAACAGGGAATGGCTCGTTTTGGTTTCGCTTGCACGAAGGTAGTGTTGAATGGAGAGCAATTTGTTTTCCTGGAGCATAATGCAATTTTCACAGCTCATGAGCCAAGTGATTTGTTTGTGTCTTCAAAGCGGATTACTTCAGTCGGAAAGTGCACATATAGAACATATTTAAGGGATTATTACCAAGTGATCTTTTTTTTTTTTCGGAACAGATTATTTCTTGCGAAATGTAAACATGAAGAATGAAATTATATATGTTATGACCAAGTAATCTGTTTCTGCCTAGAAAAACAGATTCTTTCAGGGAAGTGTGCCCAAACAATACAAATTTGATGTGTTATGACCAAACGATATATTAAAAAAAAATTTTTAAACAGTTTCTCTGAGTTGTGCCACAGATTATAAACGTAATGCATTAAGAGCAGAATGTCCTTTTCTGATTTTCTAAACAGATGATTTTAGTGAAAATTTTACTTAGAAATTAACATTAAGGGATTATGAACAGTAAACAAGTGGGGTAGTTTTTGCTCCCATAAGGAAACCTAACACAGAGAACACTTTTATTCAAGACTGGCACAGCCTTTCAAACTTGAATAAAGTCAGACAAATACAAAGACGAACAATCTAATAGGGGGGGGGGGGGGGGGGGGGGGGGGGGGGGGGGGGGGGGGGGGGGGGGTGGGGGGGGGGGGGGGGGGGGGGGGGTGTGGGGGGTGGGGGGGGGGGGGGGGGGGGGGGGGGGGGGGGGGGGGGGGTGGGTGGGGGGGGGACAAGCGCAGGCCAACAACTTAATTGTCTTCAAAGTAATAACTTGGCAAAACTTTGGACTTAAGGAAGGGGATGTATCTGCGCTCCTGACGCCAAGAGGGCAGATACAACCAGCCGTGTCTCCCTGATGAGTCCGACCCAGCGGACGAAAGGCCTCGGAGCAGGCAATACAAATATATCTGTCCTCAAAAGGGATTGCGACGGTTCCCTTATGCAGCTAGTGAAGAGTTTTCATATCTGCAATATATTTTCTTAAATTCATGTTCCCAGTTTTCTCCATCTTCAACCTTCCACCCCCCCCACCCCACGCCGCTCATTCCACACACCCCGTCCACAGCCACGGCCCGGTCCGCCCCGCCGCAGCCCCGCACCGGCAATCCACAGGGAGCAGTCAATGTCAAGTCGTCAAGAGGCAACCCACCGGAGGAGACACTGCACTGCTGCCGAGTCACTTCAGTGGTGTTCAGTGGCGCCTGTTCTGATCTAACATACGCAGGACACCACCTACTAAGCCCCCTACTGACGACAATAATTGCTTAGTCGCGGAGCCGGCGTGAGTGAGCTCTCCCCCTCCGGAGGGCACCACCACGTCCGTCCAACGACAGACCCCATGGACTCGCCGATACCGGTGACCCCGACGGAACCAAACCAAGGCCACAGACGTGGAGAGGACATCGAAACTGAGGTCACCATGAGAGCAGGGCATGAAGGGCCACAGAATTTGAGACTTTTTTTTTTATGCTGATCGATGAAAATGAGGATGATTAAGATGATGCTACGGATTTCCATTTCGGTCTGAGACTACATGACAGGGCTGTACTCTACGCTTCCTTTCATATATATCCCGGCGTCAACCAGGCCCGAGAGATACAGACACCTGCAGTGTTGGTCAGGAAACTTTGAGCAACACTCTCAGAAACGCATCCATTAAGTGGATGAAACTCGACTGTGTGGTCCCAGTCTTCCCAACTGAGTCCGCAGCAAACTCAACTCTGGGTAGGAGCCGGTCGGGGCAGAAAAAACCCACATGACTTCTGATGGGATTCGAACCCACGACCTCCCAGCCGACAGTCCGCGACGCTAACTTTATTCAAGTTTGAAAGGCTGTGCCAGTCTGAATAAAAAGTTGCTCTGTGTTAGGTTTCCTTATGGGAGCAAAAACTACCCCACTTGTTTACTGTTTATTGTTTACTGTTCCCTGCCTCATTTCATTTCCAATTAAGGGATTATGAGCGAGCGTGATCGTCTAAACAAGTTCTTTTGGCCGGAATGTGTACATTGAGAATAATAAAACTACTGGGATTGTAAGCATGTGATCTTTTGGCTTTTTGTTTCAAACAGGTCATTTTAGTTGAAATACGCACAGAGAGAATTAGTGTAATGGATTTTGACCAAGTGATATTTTTCATTTTCAAAACAGGGTATTTTTGTTCAAATGTGTCAAGGTGGGAAAGGTTTGGGGTATAGGCTGGTGGTGTTTTCTGTTTTTTTTTTTCAATACATTGTTTCTTTTCAAACATGCACGCCGATAACGATTTTAATGACGGATTGACAGCAAGGGTTTTTTTGTTTTTGCTTTTTTTTTTTTTTTTTCGGTACAGTTTTCAGAAGAGAACATTTCATTTGGAAAGTCTGCCTGAAAGATCTGTTTCCATTGCAATAAAGAGTTGTTTGTACTGTTGCAGGGAGAATCGATTCCAAGGATGATAGATTGTATAGTGATTGATTTTGAAGATGTTGTTAGCAGTTTCAGGAACTGTGATTTTTGTGTGAGAGTGTGTGTGACTGGAATTATGTCTGTTTTTCTTTTTTTTTTTTTTTTTTTTTTTTTTTTTCTCACGAAGGACATGACAATTGTTTTCTCGGGAGAAAATTGTTAAGATGTGTTTCGTAAGCTGCTGAGAGTTTGTTGATTTTCGTTTGGAACCAGAGATTTTTGTTTCTCTTGTAAATATATTGTTCTGCCATTTTTGAGGCAGTAAAATTCTTATGGTGTGTGTGGATGTCACGGAACTATGTTGGTAACATTTTTACTATGCTTTGATTTTTTTTTTTTCTCACGGATGTGACGATTTTTTATGTATGTTAGCTGGTTCACAATTATACGGTACTATAGACTGTTTTTTTTTAATGGCAGACAAGCGTAAATTTGTACTGGTATAAGAAGGATTTATATCTAATTTAGCAAACATTTTGAAAAGTAAGTGAAGTTATTATTACTATTGCTATTATCGGTATTATTATTATTATTATTACGACGATCATCATCATGTTATCATCATCATCATCATCATCATCATCATCCTTATTATTTTCTTTTTCCCTTTTCCCCAGTTTATTTTCTGTTACATTTTTCAATGCTCCCCAAGTGGTATGATTATTGTGACGATCTTTTCGGACATCTCATACATAGGCACACCCTGACGGGCCCATCGTAAATTATCATTGTCAGGTCACCATGTGACCACCCACCAGAGGAGGCCCTGCACTGCTGCCGAGTCTCTTTGGTGCCTGTCTCGATGCAGCAAATACAGGGCACCATCTCCTAAACCACCTGCTGTATGTAGATGATGACTGCTTCGTTTGGGAACCAGCATGAGTGAGCGCTCTCTCCGGGAGAGGCCACTACATCCATCCAGTTGAAATTAATCCATGAAAAGCATCACACTCCCCATGAGGAAACTGCAGCCTCCGAAGAAAATCGTCATAGGCGTTGGCGTGGAGAGCTCATGGAACTGACATCAGGACATAAAGGGCCACATCATTTAGAAATTTTAATTGTTTGTAACGGCGACCGACAGCGATGATCAGGATGATGCGCCAGTGTGCCCTACGCTGTCTAAGACTCCATGAACGCCTGTACGCTTCGCTTCCTTTCAAACTGTGTTTCTCGGCGTCGGCCAGGCCCGGGAGATGCAAAAACACCTGCAGTGCTGATGTCAAATTTTAAACCGGCGGAGACGTACCTACGCTGTGGACTGTGTGGTTCCAATCCTTCCATTTTGGCCCTCAGCTGACTCTGCAGCTTTAAGAAGAGGTCAACAACAGTTGAAACGTTCGACAAGTATTTACGAACTATATTTCGAACCAACGATGTCAGACGGATCACGGGTCGACATTCGATTTACCTCTTTGTCGCCGTGGAATGGTCCAATCTGTTACCTCTTTGTCGCCGGGAAATGGCCCAGTCTACGAAGAGTGTAAACTGCCGTAGATCGAGGATGGCCCGCATTGATAAGAAAATTTATATTTTCTCTCGATTGCGTGTGGGTCTTGTCCCATTAGTTGAATGGAAATGCGATTGAGTAAGCAGAATGTTAATTTAAATAAAAGGCAGACTCAAGAAAGATGGTTATAAACGTTTATCGGCAACAATGAAACAAAACAAACAATAATAAATGGCTTTCCTTTATGTTCGGAGTCCTTCACGGTTGTGAACGATGGCTTGGGGTTAACGAAGATCCGACGGACAAATCGACAACTTGCTAGGTAGTTGACGCGAATATTCAATCAATGTAGGTTAGTTGTTCTTCCGCTTAACAATTCTATTTTTCAGAAAGAGAGGGGGCTAGTTACCGCCAAGGAATAAACAAAGTACAGGTTTTGCGGTACTTTGTCTATGTCCTTGGCGGTAACCAACCCCCCCCCCCCCCCCCCCCCCCTCTTTGTAAATGTTGCTTCATTCTCCGCCCTCAGTCCCTCCGTTTTTCAATCAACAATTCCTAAACCATCGACATTGTCCGCATAAACATCCTTCCTCAATAATAACTTACTGTTCAGAGTAGGGTTAGCTGAATCATCTACTGACCGCCACAAACGACCTATAAGCCTGAAACACGGGACGCTAATCGACTACAGCCACGATTGGTTGGTTTTTGTACTCCCAGTTCTTATAGAATAGGGAGTACTTTACAATGGGAACGAACAATGCTGTCTGTGTGTGTCTGTGTGTCCGTCCGTGGTCAAAATGTGTTCCACTCGCTCCAGACAAAACTGCTGGACCGATCTTTCTGAACATTTGTAGGTATGTTCATAATGGGTCACGGATGATGCCCGATATTTTATTTACCAGAATATCCGTTACTAACGGCTATAAATAATGATTTTGTGATGCACAGTTTAAGCAATACGGTTTATAAACTTAAGTGTAACCAAATTTTTGTAAGTCGTCGGTAGTGTAGTGGATAGTATCCCCGCCTGTCACACGGGGGACGCGGGTTCAATTCCCCGCCGGGGAGAGCAGCAGCTTTTTTTTTCTTTTCTCTTACATACACAATTTGTACCACCAAAATGGGAGAAAGTGCTATAGTGACTGATTTATATATATATATATATTTTTTTTTTTTTTTTTTTCTTTTTGTTGTAATTCTACTTACTGGGAGTACGTTTATATGCTTTGCATCTTGTTGTTAATGTAAACAACAGAAGGGAGCTCTGCACCTTCAGTGGGATTTATGATACATTTGGAAACAACAGAATGTTTTTTTTTTTCTGTTTTAAACCCCATTGAACTAAATTCATCAGTACCCCAGATTGTCATCTCCATACATTGACAGACTATTATCTTAAATCCTGTTGATACGGAATTCCATAATCTTACACTTCTTGTGTGTGTTGTTGTTGTTGTTGTTGTTGTTTTTACCCACTGTTCGATTTCCTTTGATTCGTTTGATACGTTCCTTTCCCCCGTTAAAGTCTGCAAGGTAAACATTCCACACTGTTTTTTACCGTTCGTTTCTGTACTTTTTTTTTTTTTTAAAGATGTTTTCAAAATGACATACTCTTATATGCTAAACGCATTTTGTCTGCATATGCTGTGTATTCGTTTGAGTTATTCGGGTTGTTCTGTCCCACCATTCCGGGTGTTTACGCCCCTTTTTTTACTTGTTCGTTGATTTGCTTTGGTTTGTGTTTATTGACTGTTCCTGTAGCATGCTGAGTACGGCTGAACAGATAGTTGGAGAAGAGATGCGATCAGTGGGAGAACACGGATTGGGGGGGGGTTTTGAGGAGTGTAAATTTAGTGTGAAGGTGACGGAGGGGGTATTTCTTTTTAGAGGTCAGCCATTCCCGAAAGATTTCACTCCGTCTCGGACTGTGTCTCTGTCTGTCTCTGTCTCTGTCTCTGTCTCTCTCTCTCTCTCTCTCTCTCTTCTCTCTATATATATATATATATATATATATATCTGTCTGTCTGTCTGTCTGTCTCTCTCTCTCTCTCTCTCTCTCTCTCTCCATCCTCCTTAGAATTGTTTGATTTTACTCATATTTATTTTGGAAACTGATAAGCATCTACTCCACAAAGTTCATGTTTATATATATACGTTACACATAGCATGCGCCATGCGTGAGAAATGGGAAGAATGAAGGAAGTCAGGGAATTGAGTGAACACCCAAAAACCGTACATGCATATACCAAGTGTCAAAATAAGTACTCTGTACATGATCTCAACTGAAGAGTACTTATACATCATCTTCACTCGTGCAGTCTCCCCCCCCCCCCCCACCATCACCACCACCCCGCTTCCCCCTCCCCCACTTCCCATTACGCTGTCTGAATGACTTTTTTTTTTTTTTTATCTATTTCACGTTTATTCCAGGACATCGTGTGTTTCGCGAAGGTATCCCATAATTGTCGCTGTTGGAAAAAGTCCTAGGTTCTTGTCAATGGCTGTATTATATTTAAGTGAGGCTATGTACACTGTCCAGATTACCCATAGTGAGGCTATATACACTGTCCAGATTACCCATAGTGAGGCTATATACACTGACCAGATTACCCATAGTGAGGCTATATACACTGTCCAGATTACTCATAGTGAGGCTATATACACTGTCCAGATTACCCATAGTGAAGCTATATGAACTGTCCAGATTACTCATAGTGAGGCTATATGAACTGTCCAGATTACTCATAGTGAGGCTATATACACTGTCCAGATTACCCATAGTGAGGCTATATGAACTGTCCAGATTACTCATAGTGAGGCTATATACACTGTCCAGATTACCCATAGTGAGGCTATATGAACTGTCCAGATTACTCATAGTGAGGCTATATACACTGTCCAGATTACCCATAGTGAGGCTATATGAACTGTCCAGATTACTCATAGTGAGGCTATATACACTGTCCAGATTACTCATAGTGAGGCTATATGAACTGTCCAGATTACTCATAGTGAGGCTATATACACTGTCCAGATTACTCATAGTGAGGCTATATGAACTGTCCAGATTACTCATAGTGAGGCTATATACACTGTCCAGATTACCCATAGTGAGGCTACATACACTGTCCAAATTACCCCTAGTGGAGCTATATAGATTGTCCAGATCACTCATAGTGAGGCTGTATACACTGTCCAGAGTGCCCACTAACAGTCCACTTTCCAGTGTTTATTTGCCCGTAAGATCTTTTTAATGCTTTTGCACTTTTATTTTCTCATGTAAGTGTGCTCCTTGTTTTCAGCATGTGTGTGTATAAAATTGGGGTTAAAGTGAAGGGAATACCCAGTCTGAATGACCTGGGGGGATGGCGACAGATTATTGTGTTATTATGTTACATACGTGCACCCAGAGCCTCCCTCCCGGTCCCTCTCCACCTCCATTTACCCCGCCCCCCTTCCTCCCAACGCCTCCCCTCTTTCCAGTCTTCCTCACAACCCCCTACACCGTCCTCCCATCGCTCCGTCCCCCCCCCCCCTCCCCCTCCCCTCTCCTTCTTCATTCCACTCTCCCTCTTTTTCACCCCTTTATCCTCCACCCTCTCCCACCGTATGTCTTAAGACCGCTTTGAATCCCCTGTGAGGAAAAAAAAAAATGATACAAGCGTCGAAATCTAGAACTGAATCAGGGACGTTGGTATCTGTAGGTTAACGTTGTTCCTACTGAGCTGTTCCGGCTGATCGTAAGCAGGTTGAATTTTTGTTGTGTAGTTGTTGTTGTTGTTGTCGTTATCGTTTTTAAACTGTATGAACGCGAACGAGACGATGGCACTTTTGACCGGCTTCGAATCCCAATGCAGCTTAGCTTCGTCGTAAGGTCGCATCGAAAAGGCTACTGATACGACAGTCTGGCACAAGATGGATTCGCTCCAGTTGTGCTCAGTTTATTAATGAGTCAGCGTACCAACGTTGAGAAAGATCAGACGACAGCTGTGGATTTGCCTGAGGAGCAACAAAAGACTGGATATAGAGACGCATACAGGCAGACAAACCACGCTTTATGTAGTAGTTTACTAAGTGAATACTTACTTCTTGTTCTTGTTTTTTTTTTTTCAGAACAGGTAACTTTTTAATCAGTGTTGTAATAGCCCTTATAACGCCCTGTGTAGTCAGAACAGGTAACTTTTTAATCAGTGTTGTAATAGCCCTCATAACGCCCTGTGTAGTCAGCTTAAAAATTGTACTAAAACTTTTTTTTTCCGCCTCAATATCCATGCGTTTTGACCTTAAACAATTGTCATAATTATCTTGAACTCCCCCCCCTCCCCCCCCCCCCCCCCCCCCCCCCCCCCCCCCCCCCCCCCCCCATGTAACGAGGAATAAGAATTTTTTTTAATGTACCTTAAAAAAAGACACATGTGTACTAACATAAGTTATACCATGATCAACTTGTGTGTGTGTGTGTGTGTGTGTGTGTGTGACTTGTTCATGTATGCGTAGTTTGACGTGAACATTAAACAAAATGACAATATGTTATTGAACGTCTTTGACGATAAATTGCGATTTAAACAAAAAGAGAGAGAAACAAATGACCATATGTTCTTGATGTTTTTGACGATAAATTGCGATTTAAACAAAGGGAGAAAAAAAAATGACAATATGTTATTGATGTTTTTGACGATAAATTGCGATTTAAACTGAGAGAGAGAGAGAGAGAGAGAGAGAGAGAGAGAGAGAGAGAGAGAGAGAGAGTTGGCTCCCGTTTCACCCTGTTTTAAGGGATGAAAATAGAATGTTTTCTTCGCCTGCCTGAACACTTTTACTGTTCTTCACGCGAGTTACACCCCCTGTTTGGCTGCTGCGGGTGTCAGGGCCTCTTTTCTGACGCTCCAATGACGCTATGTTTAATGGTTGGTGAACATGGCTACAATGCGGTGGCGCAGAGAAGCAGTGAGGGACATGAATGAGTGAATGAACTGGAAAGAACTCCCTTCTAAGCATAGGCGGTACACGTGGTCCAGAATGGGTTAAGGGGAAGGGAATGGGGGTTGTTTGTATATAGCTTACGAAACAGGAGCACGGTGTCCAATGAGCGTTTTTAAGGGCTAGGGGAGTGGGGGAGGGGGTGGGTGGGGGTGAGCCTTGCTGGAAATTAGGCGGTATTACGTTTTTTCGTTTCTTTCTTTTAACAAGAAAATGGGTTTTTTTAAGAAACATTAAATTTGTTGTTGTTGTTGTTGTTGTTGTTGTTTTCGGTAGAGGGAACAGGACGCTTCCACAACCGCTTTGTAATCCTTCCCCCCAACACACACACACACACACACACACACACACACACACACACATACATACATATAAACAGGTCCGCGCGCTCTCTCACATACACTTCAATCAAACGGATTTTCTTAAAGTACGCGACAATCGGTTTTAAGTCTTTCTTCCGTAAAATGCTAGACTACAAACATCTATCTCTTTTAGACTGTCAGAAGTCATGTCTGAACAGGGCTTTCATGGACTGCGCTGTAAAGTATGTTAAGTCTACCATCACGCAAGTCCCAGCACTCTGTAACAAGTAGTGCATCAAGCATTTTTTACTACGTCTTGACTACAGATGGTCTTTCCTTGTTTCCATTTTGTTTGTTTGTTTTTTGGGGTTTTTTTTTGTGTGTGTGTGTGTGTGTGTTTTTTTTGATTGGATCTTTTATGATTTGTTTATTGATTGATTGACTGATTTACTTGCTTGTTTAAGTGTTTATGTATTTATTTATCTATTTATTCATAATCTGCGTACAGTGGTCTCATGACAACAAAATCGGAGTGGATAATTCTATCCATCTTCTTGTATACGTTTTTCATACTCAGCTTTCTTTTCTACGTGGTGAAACAGTTCAAAAGATCCTGCGTCGACTGTGGTTTGTAAGAGAGCGGAAAAACTAAACTGAAACAATCGTCTGCTCAATCTTATACATCTTTTTTCTTTTTTTTTTTTTTAAGAAAAGTCAAGCGGGATAACTTTGCATCCAAACCTTAGACGTCATCGCCCCTTACAAGTAAATGACTGTTGATACTTGCGATTAAAAAACATGTACTTTCTCATTATTGATATGACTGTTATTAGTACTCTCACATTATTAGCGTTATCATCATTCCTTTTTCAGTTCATTAAAAAAAAAAAATCTTGCTTTTTCCCACCCACCCCCCCCCTTATTCGTATTATTTTGCCGTTGCTTGGACATTCGATCGAGATACGTTTTTGAACAGTTGAAACAGAACTTTGTACATTTTTTTTCCCATAACAACTACACGATTCTGAATTGACGCTTAACATAGAATATACAAATTCCAGACATAATTATTCCCATGTTGTTTCATACTGTTTGAATTTAAAAAGAGAGAGAAGTAATTGCTTTGGGAATGGATGTAATGAAACAAAATGCGTGTGTAAGACAAAAAAAAGCATCGAAGAAACAAACAGCAACAGAAATGATGTCCATATATTTCACACACACACACACACACACACACACACACACACACACACACACACACACACGAGCGCGCGCGCGCGCGCGTTGCAAATGTTGGTTTGCGATTTTTTAAGAAAAATTGGAGGGTCTCCTTTGTTCTTTTTCTTGCTATCTTCCTAATTGTGTCGATATTGTACAATACTTAAAAAGGCGGGTGTAACGTTGTTGTTGTTGTTGTTTTTTCTCGCAGTCAAGTCGGTCTATATTTTATCACGCAATTAATTGTTTTGGAAAAAAAAAAAAGTATTGCTTACTATAACGAATACCAACAATTCAAATAATAACCAACTCAAAATGTTAATTATTTACATCAATTTTTCAGTCTGTTTTCACATGCTTTAAAAGAATCTACGCGTTTGTATAGATATGATAGGAGTGTAAATCCTTTCTCTCTGATGGACGATTATGTGAACTGCGTATCCTTTGTTATGTTTATTGTTATGTTTATGGTTATTGTGTAAATAGTTGAAGTGCAGAAAGAAACAGGAAGTGATCTGAGGATTTGATAGTATCATTTGATGGAAGGTTATAGCATTTCTTGATAATATCATTTGATGGAAGCTGTAGCATTTCTTGATAGTATCATTTGATGGAAGCTCTTGCATTTCCTGATAGTGTCATTTGATGGAAGCTGTAGCATTTCTTGATAGTATCATTTAATGGAAGCTGTAGCATTTCTTGATAGTATCATTTGATGGAAGCTCTAGCATTTCTTGATAGTATCATTTGATGGAAGCTCTAGCATTTCTTGATGTGTCATTTGATGGAAGCTGTAGCATTTCTTGATAGTATTATATGATGAAAGCTCTAGCATTTTTTGATAGTATCATTTGATGGAAGCTGTAGCATTTCTTGATAGTATCATTTGATGGAAGCTCTAGCATTTCTTGATAGCATCATTTGATGGAAGCTCTAGCATTTCTTGATAGTATCATTTGATGGAAGCTGTAGCATTTCTTGATAGTATCATTTGATGGAAGCTCGAGCATTTATTGGTAGTATCATTTGATGGAAGCTGTAGCATTTCTTGATAGTATCATTTGATGGGAGCTCTAACATTCTTGGTAGTACCATTTGATGGAAGCTCTAGCATTTCTTGATAGTATTCTTTGATGAAAGCTCTAGCATTTCTTGATAGTATCATTTGATGGAAGTATAGCATTTCTTGATAGTATCATTTGATGGAAGCTGTAGCATTTCTTGATAGTATCATTTGATGAAGCTGTAGCATTTCTTGATAGTATCATTTGATGGAAGCTGTAGCATTTCTTGATAGTATCATTTGATGGGAGCTGTAGCATTTCTTGATAGTATCATTTGATGGGAGCTCTAGCATTTCTTGATAGTATCATTTGATGGAAAGCTCTAGCATTTCTTGATAGTATTATTTGATGAAAGCTCTAGCATTTCTTGATAGTATCATTTGATGGAAGCTCTAGCATTTCTTGATAGTATCATTTGATGGAAACTCTAGCATTTCTTGATAGTATCATTTGATGGAGGTTATAGCATTTCTTGATAGTATCATTTGATGGAAGCTGTGGCATTTCTTGATAGTATTATATGATGGAAGCTGTAGCATTTCTTGATAGTGTCATTTGATGGAAGCTGTAGCATTTCTTGATAGTATCATTTGATGGAAGCTGTAGCATTTCTTGATAGTATCATTTGATGGAAGCTGTAGCATTTCTTGATAGTATCATTTGATGGAAGCTGTAGCATTTCTTGATAGTATCATTTGATGGAAGCTGTAGCATTTCTTGATAGTATCATTTGATGGAAGCTCTAGCATTTCTTGATAGTATCATTGATGGAAACTCTAGCATTTCTTGATAGTATCATTTGATGGAAGTTATAGCATTTCTTGATAGTATCATTTGATGGAAGCTGTAGCATTTCTTGATAGTATCATTTGATGGAAGCTGTAGCATTTCTTGATAGTGTCATTTGATGGAAGCTGTAGCATTTCTTGATAGTATCATTTGATGGAAGCTGTAGCATTTCTTGATAGTATCATTTGATGGAAGCTGTAGCATTTCTTGATAGTATCATTTGATGGAAGCTGTAGCATTTCTTGATAGTATCATTTGATGGAAGCTCGAGCATTTATTGATAGTATCATTTGATGGAAGCTGTAGCATTTCTTGATAGTATCATTTGATGGGAGCTGTAGCATTTCTTGATAGTATCATTTGATGGAAGCATTTATTGATAGTAGTCATTTGATGGAAGCTGTAGCATTTCTTGATAGTATCATTTGATGGGAGCTCTAACATTTCTTGGTAGTACTTTGATGGAAGCTCTAGCATTTCTGATAGTATCATTTGATGGAAGCTCGAGCATTTATTGATAGTATCATTTGATGGAAGCTGTAGCATTTCTTGATAGTATCATTTGATGGAAGCTGTAGCATTTCTTGATAGTATCATTTGATGGAAGCTCGAGCATTTCTTGGTAGTATCATTTGATGGAAGCTGTAGCATTTCTTGATAGTATCATTTGATGGGAGCTCTAGCATTTCTTGGTAGTACCATTTGATGGAAGCTCTAGCATTTCTTGATAGTATTCTTTGATGAAAGCTCTAGCATTTCTTGATAGTATCATTTGATGGAAGTTATAGCATTTCTTGATAGTATCATTTGATGGAAGCTGTAGCATTTCTTGATAGTATCATTTGATGGAAGCTGTAGCATTTCTTGATAGTATCATTTGATGGAAGCTGTAGCATTTCTTGATAGTATCATTGATGGGAGCTGTAGCATTTCTTGATAGTATCATTTGATGGGAGCTCTAGCATTTCTTGATAGTATCATTTGATGGAAGCTCTAGCATTTCTTGATAGTATTATTTGATGAAAGCTCTAGCATTTCTTGATAGTATCATTTGATGGAAGCTCTAGCATTTCTTGATAGTATCATTTGATGGAAACTCTAGCATTTCTTGATAGTATCATTTGATGGAGGTTATAGCATTTCTTGATAGTATCATTTGATGGAAGCTGTGGCATTTCTTGATAGTATTATTGTAGCATTTCTTGATAGTGTCATTTTGATGGAAGCTGTAGCATTTCTTGATAGTATCATTTGATGGAAGCTGTAGCATTTCTTGATAGTGTCATTTGATGGAAGCTGTAGCATTTCTTGATAGTATCATTTGATGGAAGCTGTAGCATTTCTTGATAGTATCATTTGATGGAAGCTGTAGCATTTCTTGATAGTATCATTTGATGGAAGCTCTAGCATTTCTTGGTAGTATCATTTGATGGAAGCTGTAGCATTTCTTGATAGTATCATTTGATGGGACCTCTAGCATTTCTTGATAGTATCATTGATGGAAGCTCTAGCATTTCTTGATAGTATCATTTGATGGAAGCTCTAGCATTTCTGATAGTATCATTTGATGGAAGTTATAGCATTTCTTGATAGTATCATTTGATGGAAGTTATAGCATTTCTTGATAGTATCATTTGGTGGAAGCTGTAGCATTTCTTGATAGTATTATATGATGGAAGCTCTAGCATTTCTTGATAGTATCATTTGATGGAAGCTCTAGCATTTATTGGTAGTATCATTTGATGGAAGCTCTAGCATTTATTGGTTGTATATCATTTGATGGAAGCTCTAGCATTTCTTTAAAGTATCATTTGATGGAAGCTCTAGCATTTCCTGATAGTTTTCATTGATTGATAGTATCATTTGATGGAAGATCTAGCATTTCTTGATAGTATCATTTGATGGGAGCTCTAGCATTTCTTGATAGTAGTCATTTGATGGAAGCTCTAGCATTTCTTGATAGTATTATTTGATGGAAAGCTCTAGCATTTCTTGATAGTATCATTTGATGGAAGCTCTAGCATTTCTTGATAGTATCTTTGATGGAAGTTATAGCATTTCTTGATAGTATCATTTGATGGAAGTTATAGCATTTCTTGATAGTATCATTTTATGGAAGCTGTGGCATTTCTTGATAGTATTATATGATGGAAGCTCTAACATTTCTTGATAGTATCATTTGATGGAAGCTGTAGCATTTCTTGATAGTATCATTTGATGGAAGCTGTAGCATTTCTTGATAGTATCATTTGATGGAAGCTGTAGCATTTCTTGATAGTATCATTTGATGGAAGCTGTAGCATTTCTTGGTAGTATCATTTGATGGAAGCTGTAGCATTTCTTGATAGTTCATTTGATGGGACCTCTAGCATTTCTTGATAGTATCATTTGATGGAAGCTCTAGCATTTCTTGATAGTATCATTTGATGGAAGCTCTAGCATTTCTTGATAGTATCATTTTGATGGAAGTTATAGCATTTCTTGATAGTATCATTTGATGGAAGTTATAGCATTTCTTGATAGTATCATTTGATGGAAGTTATAGCATTTCTTGATAGTATCATTTGATGGAAGTTATAGCATTTCTTGATAGTATTATATGATGGAAGCTCTAGCATTTCATGATAGTATCATTTGATGGAAGTTATGGCATTTCTTGATAGTATCATTTGATGGAAGCTGTAGCATTTCTTGAAAGTATCATTTGATGGAAGCTCTAGCATTTCCTGATAGTTTCATTTGATTGATAGTATCATTTGATGGAAGCTCTAGCATTTATTGATAGTATCATTTGATGGAAGCTCTAGCATTTATACAGTCTCCACGTTCTGATATTCCTACCCCTGTTTCTGCCACACTTAAATTCTTTCACTATATTCGAGACAAGTTTGGAAACACATCATTGCTGTATCCAGTAGTACATTTAATGCAAGCGCGATTATATGTGGTGATTGAGTATCTGTGGGTGGGGCTAAGGGCAGTTAGCTATGTGAATTATTTATGGGCCCGCTGTATCTCTGAAGTAGGCCTATGGCGGAATATTTGAATGCGTGATTGTCATATTGAAGTTTGAACGCGTTTTTGTCATATTGAAGTTTGAACGTGTGTTTGTCACATTGAAGTTTTTCAAAGCACGATGAGTAGGTGTCTGGAAAGAGGTCTGCAACCTATGTTGTTATCATTATTATAATTGATACAAATATGTTTATCATTATCTTTATTATTGTGAATGTATTTTATTTCCTCTTTCTCTTCTCCGCCAATGATCGTTAATGATTTTTGTTGATCGCGTGATTGAAACTCTTACAGACTTATCGTTATCACTTACTGTTGTTTTGATTCTTGGATTCTTGTGGATGTCTTTACCTATGCATCACGCGTTTTTCCTCCGGCAGTAGCAGACCAAAAGCGCGCCAGACATATGCGCGCGTTCATTTTCTTGAACGGGTTTGTACAGGTTAGGCACTCTCGGACAGGTGTGACTGAACTTTATGCTGGTCAGGCATGTACAGTAATTGATGGTTATGGACATCAAACTCCGCAGATGGGATTGTGGTCATGCGCGTCTTCTTTCTTTGGCGGAATATCCAAAGTCTGTGTGTGCTATCTGCTGGCTTGGTATTTATTTATTTATTTTATTTTCTGGAGGCATTGACTTTTTATCCAATACGATGAGCGCCTCTCAGTACCTGCGGCTAAATGTTTCAAAGATAAGCAGGTCACTCGATGGGTAATTGGCATCAGGTTACGGAGGCCAGCCTGCTGAGAGATCGTTCTGCAAGGTGTTGCAAAGAAAGTGAAAGTATAAGCCCTCTGTGTTCACAAAGCCATAGCAAAGAGCTCAGCATAGGTTTCCCTCATGCTTTATCTTGAAGTCAGTGTCAGCCATTCCTGCCAACTGGCTTAAATTCGGTCGTTCTAGTTGTGGTTTCCAGTGTGGACACCTCTTCTCTGCCTTCTGGAGGTCGTCACAACTTCCTCGTTTCGGATACTCTCTTTTACTCTGATTTTTTTTTTAACTGTCCTGTACATTTTCGGCCTTCGTGGACCATTTTTATGTCTTTGTTCTGA
>JADBJO010008354.1:80000-97540 GCA_016801955.1 Conus betulinus | reverse complement strand
TAGGTACAGTAATAAGAGTGGAATATGGTTGGGGTGGAGGAGTAATGCACAGAGTGTAGTAGTAATATGATGTCGGCATAAGTAATATATGAGTATAGGATATAGGGTTTGGGCATGGTAACAACGGGGAATCATTTGCATAAGTAATATAATTGGCGTTGCATAATTAGATGATGTGGCGAGGTCGGACATCGTCCCGTTCGTCTAAGGTAAGTACGAGACATGGGCAGTAAGTAATAAGATGTTGTATAAGAGAATAACAGTGGGCGTGAGTAGGTAAGTACGTAATTGGTTATGTGTGGTGTGGAAAAAACGGTTTAATGCCACAAGAGTAGGCAGTAGCTAATAGTAGTGATGATTTGCAGAGTTAGTAATTATGATGTTTGTGTGGCATAAGTACCATAAGTAATATACAGAGTTGCAGAGGTGATAGTTGACTTATGAGTTTGTTTGTGCATAAGTAATGCACAGAGTGAAAATATGAGTTCTTTGTGGCCATAAGCCAATGTTACAGAACAAAGTTATATCATGTTGCATAAGAATACACCAGAGAGACACGACTAATATGATGTGTGGTGGTCATTAAGGATTTGACACAATGTGTGTTGTATATGGCATTGTTGGGTTGGCATTGAGGTGGAACTTGTTTTTGTGGCTCGGCATATGTAATATGACAAAGTGCCAAGGCACAATATGTGTCATGTTGCCGGGGGCGGGTTGTACACTAGGGTGTAATGCAAGCCTTGGGCCGGGGTTGGGTTGGGCCGGGTCGGGTTTGGGGGCGGGGGGGGGTGGGGGGTTGGTTAGGGTTTTTTGCGGGTTTTTAGTTGGGGTTGGTTCCGGGTTGTGTGGCGTTATGGTGTTGGTTTTTGGTTTTTTTGCGGGGTTGGTTATGGGGGTTTTTCTGGGTGATTTTATACAAGGGGTTTTAATGAACAGCTCTGTAGCCACAGTTTGATTTGTCATAGAGTAATGTCTGTGGAGGGTATTGCAGTTATATGCCATAACTGTAATGCATTTAGTAGAGTGTAATAATGTGGTTGTCAGAGAGCTGTTATTTGTAAATGGATAGCATTAATCATTAAGGTGACCGAATGATCGATGCCATTGCTGCACCAGCTCCTATTGCATATAAGTGAATCCTTTGGGACCAGAAGTGGATGCTGCATGGAGATTCATTGTCGGCTGTGGCCTCCCAGTGTGTGACCAAAAGTAGAAAAAGAAGAACGCGCAAAGAAAAGAGAAAGGGTCGAAATAAAGCACAGAGCCCCCCCTTCTCAGCTGTAGGAGTCATGTCGACTTCTGTAGGTAGAGCGTACCGCCACTCACAAATGGGTGGTTTAGACGCAAAGAACTTAGAAGCAAGTAGCCCACTTCTTAGCGCAAATAGCCGTGTTTTTATTTTTTATGAGATAGAAGCAAAATGATAGAAAGAAAGAGGAGTTAGATAGAAAATAGAGGTAGAAGCAACTAGAAAAGAATAGATAGAAGCCTAAGAAAAGAAGGACTAAGAAAAAAAGATCGAATAGAGCAAGACCAATACACAGAGAGCAGAGAGTTGGCACAGCTGTTGTAACGTTCGCGTGATTTAGAAGTTTTAGTAAAGCAAGAGGTTGTTTTTTAATGATCTTGTGGTCGGGCAGGAAAAGAAGGAAGGAAATTTAGGGAAGAAAAGAAAGGGAAGAAAGAAACAGGAGAAAAAATCACTAAGGAAAAGGAAGGGGGAATTTAGGGCAGAAGGAAGGAAGAGAAAAAGACAGGGAAAAAAGGAAGGGAAGAAAGAGGAAACAGGGAGAAAAAGGAAGGAAAGAAAAAGGGGAACAGGGGAAAAGGGAAGGAAGAGGACAGAAAGGACGGGAAACAGAATCGAAAAATACCTACCGTAAGACGCTTAACTGATATTAATGTGATATACCAGTTTACAATAGATTGTAATATTATGAACGTTATTTGAAGGTTAAGCACTACAACGCGCTCTCCTCCACATCCAAATCCACAAGTTACACAGTATGAAGTCAGGCGGGGGGGGGGGGGGGGGGGCAACCGTCTGCCCCCCGTCCGTCACAGACGCACAGCAGGTGGTGTAGAGATGTGGTTGTGGGGGGTGGGGATGGTTGATTGTGTGGGATGCGATGGGGGCTGGTTGGTGGGAGAGAGTGGTGGGGATTGAGGGGATGTTGGGGATGTAGATTCTTGCAAGATCGCCGACAGGCAGTGTGTGTTGATGGAGCCAGGTCAGACTTTGTCAGTGCCAAGTCAGGAGTACCTTACCTAGGGCTCCGTTTTAGGACCGAGTTCTAACATCGCCTACATGAACGCTTGCCCCGAAAATATTTCCGCACAGACACGTCTTCTTCGCGGATGACACAGCTTTGTCCACCGGCTAATAATAACATCACGCAAAGACCAAAGCGAATCCTGCAGAATGATCTACACAAAAACTGAAAAGTGGGGGAAAAATGGGAAAAAGAGTTTGGGACATGGCTTTCCATCCTGGCAAATGTACCACTCTTTCAGTCATCACCCCAAACATAAGAAAAAAAAAATATTGTCCCAGGCTATCATCTACATTGCCCAAACCTTAGCAAATGTCACCTTTGACCAAGTGCCTGGGGGTTACCATCTCTCAAGATCTAAGATGGGACCTCCACATAAACAAACATCACCAGCAAAGCCAACAAGACCTCGGCTTCCTGAGGCGCCACCTGAAGATCAGCACCCGTCACATCAAAGAGACTGGCTTATACAGCTCTGGTGCGCTCAGTCTTGGAATATGCGAGTACTGTTTGGGACCCCCTACACACAAACGACCCATCACCACCATCGAAGCAGTGCAAAGAATAGCAACCTGCACCGTTTAACAACAGGTACCACAAATATGCAAGTGTCCAACAAATGCTCAGCGAACTAGGGCTGGACACCTCTACAGAGCTGGAGAAAGATCGCACGGCTCGCTATGCTTTATAAGATCAGGCATGGTTTGGCACAGGTGGACTTTGAAAAAGCTCTTCTGTCTAATAGAAACCCAAACTTAGGGCTGCAGCCTCACGTGACAGAAGATCACACTCTCACCAGCTCAACTGCGTCCAGTTGTGTCCGCGATTACAGTCAAAATTCGTTACTGCCATGTAACATCCAGGAGTGGAACGACACACTGACAGAGGCTGTCGTAACATCAGACCTATTCAGGTCAAGAGTTTCCAGCCTCCTCCAATAACTCTATTTTTTTTTGAGTCTGCCCCCTAAAGTGTCAGAATAATCAAATTGATGATTGTGGACACTTAATAGATGATGGATGATGATGATGAAATTGAAATGGAATAATATGATAGAGGTCATATTTTCCGCCAGGGGGGTGGAAAGTATCCTGTGATCCAGATATGACTGTCAACTTGTAGAAGGGTCTGGAGACAGCTTTCCTAGACACGTATCAGAAACTGGTCATGGATGTCATTAAGGCCAGGAACAGAATCATTACAGATTTGCCGAGCTGATTTCACTTCTTTAAGTCCAAACGGCAGATTGTGGATTTCAGTATTGTCAGAGGAAAGGTTGCAGGGAAACTTTCTTTGAGTTAAGTCTTTTTAAACAGATTTATTTGTGAAGGATGAGTTTTGTTCAATAGTGGAGGCTAAAAAGATTAGCAACGGCTTTGGATATCAGTGATCAGAGCATATGCAGGTTTCAGGTGATGAATGGAATGGCTGGTGTTTACCTTTGATTTTCTCGATAGTTTTCCAGACATCTTCTTTGATGTTTTGTAATAGCTTGGAACAGAAGCCTCTCCAAGAATAGCGTCACTTATTCTGAGAGCAAGTCTTGATTGGCTCGCTGCTCTGGACGGGCTCGAGCACTGGGCGCTGGTGTTTGTAATACATGCAATGTTGAGCCCGTTTGCATTTATTTGTGATGTGTTGGCAGTCAGAGTTAAACCAAGATGTTTTAGGCTTTCACAGTTTGTTTTGATGAAATTGAAATACTGTCTATGAACACATTTTGTCACACACCCATGTTTGTGTACATACACACTTGCACTCACAAACACAGTATGCTTAATTCGTATGCAACGCACAATCACTCCATTTACCCAAAGGAGCACTATCCCACAAAATTAGTTTTCTATAAAACACTCACTTTACTCAACAATAAAGGGAAGGGTCTTAATTCTTCTTTTCACTTCGCTACGTTTTTCCAACAATTAGTTCTTCTCTTCACAAGATATTTTCCCCACATACAAACAATAATACAATATTCAAAGTTTTATCAAGAATCAAACACGCTCACACATGTTACACTATCGGTTCGTTTATATTAAATAGTGCAGTAAAGACAAGTCATCTTCTTGACTTGTTGAGGAGCTTTCATGCACTTGGCTGTACCACCTCTGGACCACCACAGCCTGGACCCTCCAAAACAATTGAAAGGCCACTTGGAAATTCTCTCGCTATTTCACAACAGAACGGAAACAACCCAAAACAATGCTTTCGAACTTTACTTCAGCCATTAATCAAAACATCAATGACACAGATTAATGACAAAATTGATTTGAACAGCATGTTTTGTCACTTTCAAGTCCACTACCATCTTTTCAAAAGTCAGAACGCCAGAGATACACAAAAACACAGTCAGTAACGTGTGTGTCCCGCATTTTGCGTGGATGCACGCGATGCACCTTTGCCTCATGGATTGAGTCAGAGTCCTCAGAGTCATCTGGGGTATTGCCTGCCACTCCTGCTCAAGGAACTGGAACAGCTGGTTGAGGTCAACTGGCGGGGGGGTGATTGCTTCGAAGTCGCCGGCCCAGCACGTCCCATAGGTGCTCGATTGGATTAAGGTCCGGTGAGCAGGCTGGCCAGTCCATGTGGATCACGTGTTGCTGCTGAAGAAAAAGTTGTTGACGACTCGAGCATGCCCTGTGAGGTCTGGCGTTGTCGTCTTGAAGTACCGCGCCTGGTCCAATAGCTTGCAGCGCTGGCAGCACAAGGGGCTGCAGGATGCCATCCCTGTAGCCTGTGCAGGGGGGTTCTGTAGTTCCGTGCCATCCCTCCCCACACCATTATGGATCCACCACCATAGCGATCACGCTCGCTCACGAGACCATCGTGATAGCGTTCTCCTTGCCGCCGCCAGACACGGTTCCTGCCGTCATGAAATGATAAGGCAAAGTGGGACTCGTCAGTAAATAATACTCTTGCCCACTGATCTCTGGTCCATGCTAAGTGACGCTGGGCCCAAGCCAAATGAGCAGCACGGTGAGCTGGTGTCAGGGGCAGGGATGGATGGCTGGTCGTCTTGAGCACAGGTGTACCTCTCTCAAACCGGTTCCGAATGGTCTGGTCACTGACGGTGACATTGCCAGCTGCTTGCAGCTGCCCCCTGAGTGTGTCGGAAGTGGCCATTCTCTGCCTCAGAGCCAACAGGACAACAAACCCTGTCCTGCTGCCTGGAGGTGGACCTTTGGCATCCTGGACGTCTTCACTCAGCAACACTTCCTGTCTGGTTGAAGCGGTCTCTCAAAGTCTGAATGACTGAATGGGCGACTGACAGTCGACGACCAACCTCTCGCACCCCCCACGCCCTGCTGAAGCCACGCAATTGCCCACCCTTGGTCATCCTGACTCAGTCGTTGTCTCCAAGGCATGGTTGTAAAAGTGCCGTAAACACAAGCATAAATGCCCACCAGTCTCTCAAAAACTGCTGACCTGTGTTCAGATAAGACATGGGTTGCACGTGCATTGCAGTATTCCTGCAGTTCAGATGTGCTCTGTTGCACAGGCTTGTTTGATTTGCACCCTTTTTTTCGTGCAGAATGTGCACATTTCAGTTCACCGCTGTGATGTGCATGACACAGACTGAGTTGATTTCTGATCAAATTCAAGTTGACTGATCAGGCATGCAACCAAATTTAGTAAGTTTAGGTGGGTGCAGTGCCGTGTTATTGAAAAAATAAAGTCAAACAAAGTATCCTAAAAAAGTGGTAGTGGCCTTTCAATTGTTTTGAGCAGTATAATTGCTTTAACCAGTTTACAACCCCAACTGGGACTCCCTTCTAGGGAATAAGCGACAAACCTACCCTAGTAGACTTCCAGTCTACATCTACACTCTATACTTGAGTGAAACTTGCCACGCCAGGCATATTACACCCACCAAGGGTTAAGCACACCCAAACCAGGGTTGCATCGGACAAACCAGTCCAACCATATAGCGCACCCAACCCAGGGTTGCATAGGACAATCCTAGTCCTGACTATATTAAAACCCCACGAGGGTTACAATTAGACATCCTCCTATGTCCGTGTCCAGAGCTCCTCTGAAGTAACAGTAATCTTCCACCCTTCCTCACATTGGGGAAACACACTTCACAATCCACTCAGCGTCCCATTCTTCCACATCACTGGTGGTTGCACTCCATGAATACAAAAAAGCATCAAAACCGTAGGTTCCATTCCACAATCGCAGAAATTACAAAATCTCTTAACACTCTTTTCTTTGACATGAAACTTTTCTCATTCACATGACAATTTTATTACCAATGCTGTCAGGACTTTACAGAACTTCTGCTTTGATCAGTTCTGGTCAGATACTTCCTGCATAGGGTCCCAGTTAGCTTTGAGATAATTGAGATCTTTAGGTAGTGTTTTGTTGTTTTGCATTTCAAAACAACTGGAAAGTGGTCACTTCAGTGCAGATTGTCATGAGCACACTACTCATGGTCCAGGACCAGTGAAGAATCACATTTTGACTAATCTAAACACGAAAGTGTACCAGCGGAAGAATGGAGGTATGATGTAGACCAATCATTCAGTGAATAAAGACGCAGCTTTGAAATCATATCTTCAAGGAGTCCTATGGATGAAGTATTCACACTACCCCAAAGAAGATTGTGCCCCTTGAAATATCTGACAGCAGAGAAGGCCAGGATAGTTCCTCTATCAGGCTGACCAGCTCTTGTCATCTGGCAGATACAGATGGAGATAAATAATATAAAGAACACGCTGTTATTGTTGATCATGAAGTATTTCTAACAGCTAAAGCTTTAAGAGTATTTAAACCAATAGGGCTGAATAAAAAGACATTTGAGGATGAGTAATTAGGCTCCTCCCATAACTCCATCTGCATTAGGTTGTGCTGGTTTTGAGAACACGTTAGGGATGGAAAAAGTGGAAGTGTCCTGGTTCTGAATTTTGGGTTTCTACAGAGCCAGTTCCTTGAAATTTGAATATAGACTCTGGATCTTCCAATCATTGAATCCACCGTGACAATGAGATGAAAGTGGTCTACCTCTCATTTTTCATCTCTGCATCTTCATTAATTTTTCAGACTGTAGAGGATGAAATATGATGTAAAGAAACATTTTAGTTTTCACATTTGCACATCAGGCTAGATCTTTGCATGGTCAGTCTTGGAATGCCTTGCAGCAGACACCACATACCTCCTTCCCAGAGCATCAGTCCCATACTGACTTCTGGCGTCTGAATCACCTAATGGGCTCTGACGTTCAAGCAGCCCACCTAGATTGTCTCTGGCAGTTTAAGCGTGCAGATGGTCAGAAAGAGGGCAGTTTAAGCGTGCAGATGGTCAGAAAGAGGACATTTCTGGGCACTCTTTCTATTCCCTTTTAGATTATAACTCTTCATACATCTACGACACCATGCGAAGACAGCTCGGACTTGATTTCGCCTCAGAGACGCCTATGACACCACTGGATGAGTTTACATGGTGACACCCTTATTTACACAGATTCACAATTACAGTAGCCTTCTGGAACAGCTCTGGTCGATGCTAAGAGCATCCTTTTGCCACGAGTGACATGTTTCTAAGTCTTAAAGGACTTGGGATTGGCTGACAAACCTTAAAAACCTATCTTGAATGCTAAAGCGCTGAACACCGAAAAAGGTGTGTTATCATCATTACTCTCCATTACGAACCAGAAAGCCACTAGTCCAGTGTCTGCTCTGAGCTTAGAATCTGAATCTGAGACCCCCCCCCCCCCCCCCCCCCCCCCCCCCCCCCCCCCCCCCCCCCCTTATGACCATAATCTCTACTTCATGATTTTGCCAGGCTTTTCCGATTGAGGGGAAGATGTGGTGAGGAAACTATGTTGTTTGATTTGAAATTCATCCATCTGCCACCCTCCCACCATGGAATCCAACTAAAAGGCCAGGGCCAAGAAGCTGCGATCATGAGCCCTCCCAGGCTGCAGAAGGAATATACGACAAACTGTAATCCATTAAGCCTATCCCCACTGATCATGCCCAGGTCCCAGGGACAGACAGTAGAGCACTACATGGATTGGCTTGGCCAGCTGGATCTATCTGTCTTGCTCCAGCCCCATGCACGATTAGCTGATTGACACTGTGACACTTAGTCCAGTGTATACCTCCTGCCTGGGACAGTCCGAGCCATAGAAAAGAGTTGGAAGTACCTGCTCTCACAATCACTAAGGTCTCATTCCTCTCCATTACAGGCTGCACAACACGGCAAACGGAGCAGGTCATAAGAAGACCACAGAGAAAAGAGAATGTAGAAAAGAAGACCTGAAGGGAAGAAGAAGGTAAAACAATCCACTGTGAAAGGAAAAAATAACAAGGAAATGGCGGGTCACATTTTGTCAAAGCCCTCGTTCAGCTTGTCTGAAATGGGAGACCCTACCACAGGCATCAACTCCTACCACGTTGCGCTTAGCTAGGCAAGTCAGCAACTTGGCTATTCAGGTCTTGAGTCAGGCATCCATTAAAGTGTTGATGCCCCTGTTGACAGAGCCTAAGACATCAGTGGACCACACAAGCTCTCTGACCATAGCAAGATCTTAACCCTTGGAGGGATGTGATATGATAGAGGTAATGTACAAACTAAAACAATGTGTTGTAACAGAGGTAATGCACAGAGTGTAGTAATTTGACGTGACGGGTAATGGATAGAGAACGTGTAATAATGTGACAGCGGCAATGTATTGGATGTAATGTTGTGATATGACAGAGGTAATGCATGGAGTGTAATTAAGTGATGTAATGCTCAGAGTGTGATAATGCAAAATGACAGAAGTTATGGATTTAGTACAATGATGTGATGTGATGGAAGTAATGCATAATGTGCATGATGCAATATGACAGAAATAATGGTTAAAGTAAAATGATGTGATGTGATAGGTACGCAGAAATATCTTTTTAAGAGGTCACGAGCCAAGATGCAGAATCACAAGCTCTTCAAGTGAGTAATATACAACACACACACAGTACACACACACACACACACACACACACACACACACACACACACACACTCAATCTGTCTGTCTATCTGTTGGCCAGTCTCCATGTCTGTCTCTCCCTGTGTGTGTGTGTGTGTGTGTGTGTGTGTGTGTGTGTGTGTGTGTTACAGATGGTGTGGTGGCGGTGCGTGTTTTGCTGTCTGACTCCCGTTCTCAAAAGTTTGGATGCGTGTAATAATTATTCCCTACACACATCCACACCATACGCACATGGATAGCCAGGCAACACACGAGTTAAATTTTTTTCTTTATAATCATGCTGCCTGAACCATCAAAATATACATTCATTTGAATTGGTACAAATCACCATGTGTCACTACATAGCATATAGATCAAGCTATCAATACACAGGAACTTCAATTATCAGATATCAGCGTTCATATTCCATATCTTGATATCACTCACAGATCTCGCTGGCGCCATCCACAGTGTCTCACATATACAGTCAACAAACTCGGTTCCACAGTACTCAAGCCACAGTCTACAACACTAAAACAAGGTAAAGACGGATAACCAAGGTCCCCACACAATAAGCACGGCTGTTCATAAACACAAGCAATGAAGAAGAAAGAAACAGGTTCTCACACACAGCAAGCACAATAAATTACATCGAACTATCAGATGAAGAACGCAGATTCACATTCACAAAGCACATTAATCCATAGCAGAAGAACCGTAGATCCACAATGCACAGCAATCCATAGAAGAAGAACCGCAGATTCACAAGGCGCAGTAAACCATTGAATCCCCGGCGAATACGATTTCAGCAAAGTTCCATAGAACACACAATAAACTTCGATTCGACGAATTGTTGATCTAAAACAAAATTTGATTAGCCTCTCCATGTATTGATATTACAATGTTCACATCAACAAACTCAGCCCACCGACACACGTGAAGTGGTACAATTAGAGTACATAAATATTCTTGCAGGAGTTTTAAGTCACTCTCAGCGACACAGCATTCACCACAATTTTATAAACAAATAATTTCCTGGTACATATTTCGATGGTACCATCTTCAGAAGTATGGCACATACACAGTGAACATCGACCACTACTGACTTGAAAGTCAGCCTCTCCACATAGTATCACTATGGAGAAAACGACGATTAAAACAAAATAAAATAGGCTGGACACCTAAGCCTCGGCCTTTAGTTCTTGCTGTCTTCCCTCGTCTCATATTATTATTTTCGTCATGCGGTCACCTATGTCATTTTAAGTTGACGTCATAATTTACGTTGACGTCACAATACTCTCCCTAACACTAAAAGAAGGCAAAGAAGGATAATCAAGGTCCCCACACAATAAGCACGGCTGTTTCATAAACACAAGTGATGAAGAAGAAGAAACAGGTTCTCCACACAGCAAGCACAATAAATTACGTCGAACTATCAGATGAAGAACCGCAGAATCACATTCACAAAACACATTAATCCATAGCAGAAAACCGCAGATCCACAATGCACAGCAATCCATAGAAGAAGAACCGCAGATTCACAAGGCACAGTAAACCATTGAATCCCCGGCGAACACGATTTCAGCAAAGTTCCATAGAACAATAAACTTCGATTCAACGAGTTGTTGATCTAAAACAAAATTTAATTAGCCTCTCCGTGTATTGATATTACAATGTTCACATCAATAAACTCAGCCCACCGACACACGTGAGGTGGTACAATTAGAGCACATAAATATTCTTGCAGGAGTTTTAAGTCACTCTCAGCGACACAACATTCACAACAATTTTATAAAACAAATAAATTTCCTGGTACATATTTTGATGGTACCATCATCAGAAGTATGGCACATACACAGTGAACATCGACCACTACTGACTTGAAAGTCAGCCTCTCCACATAGTATCACTATGGAGAAAACGACGATTAAAACAAAATAAAATAGGCTGGACACCTAAACCTCGGCCTTTAGTTCTTGCTGTGTCTTCCCTCGTCTCATATTATTATTTTCATCATGCGGTTACCTATGTCATTTTAAGTTGACGTCATAATTTACGTTGACGTCACAATACTCTCCCTCCTCAAACAAAAAAAAGAAAAACAATGACGAATTTTTTTTTGAAGAACAAGTAAACAAACAGCAGATTACACAAACCCAGAAATCACATTCACTCGACGGAAAACGAAGCTGCTCACGGAAGTAGTTAGTCGTGGAGTCCTTCCAGCGACTCCCACGCAACAGAACACAAGTTGTCGTCCCAACGACTCTCTGAAACCCTTTGACATGCTAGCTTGTTGCTGATCTCACGGACAGCCTCTCCATACCCACACAGGGTAAAGACTACACATATCTACTGACCACTCGGTCAGCCTCTCCATACCCCAACAGGGTAGAGACAATGGCTGGGCATGGGCTGCACCCCACACCCAGATGGCAATGCACGTACAATGTCTACTGACCACTTAGTCAGCCTCTCCATACCCACACAGGTTAGAGACCACACATGTCTACTGACCACTCGGTCAGCCTCTCCATACCCCAACAGGGTAAAGACAATGGCTAAACATTCCCGCTCAATACTGCTGTACGCCTTCTCACGATTCAGCAATTTCGACTAGTGAACACGACTGGGTGAAGAACATCATCATTCTACTGGAGCAATACAGGACCCAAACCAACAGAACTAGTAACAGTCCTGAGAACAAAAGGATTACCTAATCTAGATAACAACACACGAGTGCAGAAGACAAGATTCCCTGAATCTTCCTCAAAGCTTTAGCACACTCAGGAGTCCAACAAATAGACTTGAAATCAATGCAGAAACGACACGTACAATCTTTCTTCCTGACGAACACAACTGGAGATGCATACGGACTATTCGATGGCTCAATGATACCAAGATCCAACATGATACCAATCTCTCTCAACAACCTCTTTTGCAGAAAAGGGTGTATCATAACATTTCTTTCTAACAGGGACATCTGTTGTAAGAGGGATCTGTAACAGTACATCACCTGAGAAAGAACCTGACTTGGGAGTCAAAATGTCCAGAAAATCATCAAAGATTGCACGCAACTCCTGGTACTTTTGTCAGACAATGTACAATCAAACTGTACAGAACGAACATCTTCATTTGACATAGAAGACGCCATCGGAACAGTTAAAGTGGGAATAGGTAAAGCGTCATCACAGTCCTGGACGATACCAACTGTACAAACCACTTCACGAACAGTACAAACAGACTTCAGAGAGGGATCTACAGAAATAACAATTCCTGGAGAACACTCAAGAGAAACCTGTTCCTGCTCACAAGCCAAAGGCGCTATATCTGACCCAGGCACCGAAGTACCTTGTGGAAGAACGACTGTAGGTACGTCAGAAGTAGACACAGCAGACACATCAGAAGACGCTAACTGAAAGGAAGACTTCAATGACTCATCTTCCTGTTTCTGAACAAGATCAGAACTGGAAATGTTCAGATCATCAGGGATCTGACACAAAGGCTTTTTGTCCCCAACATGCTTATCTCTAGCCCTCGTAACGGCGGCTAAAGAGAAAGGTTCACCAGATACATCACTAAACTCATCGCTCACAGAAACTCCAAGTACATTACCCACAATGAGATCTGCGACAGGGCTATCCAAGACACAACAAGTTAAATCGCCCACAAAATAAGGAAAACTGACTGAAACTGTAGCCAGTGGAAACTCATCCACACGACCACCAAAAGAAACACACTTCACTGTGGTTCCTAACATCTGACTGTCAGAAACTAACTGTTGCGAACGCCACAAATGGTAGCACCAGTATCATGCAGAACAGAACTCACAGTGCCTTTCACAGAACCAGACTCCAAATGCAATTTGCCTGTGAACTCACCAGTAGCTAGACAAGCAAAAGAAGAATCAAGAACAGAGCAACAAGCAATGGACTGTGTTCTGTCCACTGAGTTCTTGACAACAGTGGAGTTACTAACCACAAAAGGACATTCATCTGGGTGGCTAAGGTTACAAATTCTACAGGGGTTTCTACCTGACTTCCATGGACACCTAACAGCAACATGTCCTGTCTTTTCACACAAAAAACATACAACACTTGCAAATTGATCAGAAGCACTTTCTGAGGAACTCTTACTGCCAGAGGTATGACGGGTGCCACAACCACGATAACGGCTACCGCCAAAGGTATTTCCACAACCAGATGAGTAACCAAAGCTCTGATGACCACAATAACAGCTACCATCAAAGTTACTTCCACGATCTGCTGAGGAACCAGAGTAGTGGCCACTGTTTGAAAAGTAGAGTATCTGTTTCCTCTGTCAGACTGACCAGAGTATGGAGTTCTATCAAACTGACCGGGATATGGATTTCTATCAAACTGACCAGGAGTTTTGTACCCAACAGAAGCAAAAATGTTTACTTCGGCTTTCCTAGAAAGCACCTTAGTGGGATGAGCATGTCTGTATGACTGTGCAGACTTGATCATTTCATAAAAAATTTTCACATTTTTTTACATTAAAAAGTAGCCAAGTCCTTAGAGACACACTCCAAAAACTGCTCACGCAAGAGACAAGATCCACCAGATCTTCAAAAGACTTATCATTTTTTAACAAAGAGACCCAACGGTCAAACAAACGCCGAAGTTCAACTGCAAAGGTCTCGAAAGGTTCATCTGAGCTAGGTTTAGCCTCACGAAAGCGCTTACAAAAACCATCTGGTGTACACTGATTTTTTTTCAGCAAGCTCTCGTTCAAAAGCTCGTAAGACACAACATTATTTTTTCAGTGAGACTGTGATAGAGAGTTAAAGCAGAACCCTCAAGTAATGCAGACAGGTAGTATGTTACCCACAAACTCTCAGACCATCCCAAGGAAGGAGCATGGGTTTTCAAAACGAAAACAAGTAACTGTCTATATCACCAGTTCTTTCCTTGAAAGGGGGCATCTTAGGAAAAGTAGGACGAGGGGCGTTAAACCTGGGAAAACCAGAACCCTGACTCTCACTGTCCTGTCCTGAGACTGCACTGCTGAATTCTTTTAGTTTCCTCTTCCTCTTGCATTCTTTTTGTTTCCTCTTCCTCTTGCATTCTTTTTGTTTCCTCTTGTATTTGCTCTCTTTTAGTTATCTCTTCTTCCTGCATTCTTTTCATTTTGATTCTTTCCTCTCTTTCCATATCTTGAGCAATGCATTTATCCACATAGGCCAACAGATCTTCTCCCTCCAGACCACATACCTTACCTTGTTGTAAATATTTAGCGAAAACTTTGTCCTCGTCCATAGAGGATACAACAGGACTTTCTTCCTTAGCCTTCTGTGCCATAGTGAAAATATGAAATAATGTCCTGTCAAACCTGACACATACGCTAGTGGATCAAATGCAAACAATTACTATACTATCACAAACAAAAAAGGTTTGAAACCCCTGTCCACTAAAATATGTGAATTCCAAAGAGGATTTTTTTTTTCCCCAAACAAACATTAAAGACAATCACTCTTAAAAAGACTAAGTATTATCAAACCCAACCAACAAAAGATAGAGATAAACAATGAAACAGGATTTCAGGGATATGGGGAGAAAGAAAAACACAATCGGTAATCAATGCCAAATTTTCGGCAAAAAGTATAAATCAAGCAATGACATGAGAGTAATAACGAATATAATCAATGTATTGTTTCTTTTTTGTTTTATATTTAAAACTGGTTCAGGGCAGCCACTCACTCACTTACTTATTCAAGAGAAAAGAACCCTAAGAATGCTGAAGAAGCAACACAATCCCCAAGTAGAGATAGAAACAGAAACAGAGAGATATAACGGAAGGTAATAAAATTAAAGCCCACAAAGGAAGGAAGAACTAGGAACTAGGCCCTCGTATCTCCAGAAACTATACAGAAGGAGATACCCCGTTACGCTGGAGACGGGAAAGAAAGTAGACACAATCATACAACAAGACAATACAACACAACTCAATTGTTCCAAAGGAAAGTCTGTGAACGTGACCTATCCTTTTTAACCGGGGCAATTATAAGCGCACAAAATAAATACTACCACTAAGGTAATTTTGAATTTAGTAGCGAAAGAAATTCAACTTCGGGGTCACCAGATGTTACGGATGGTGTGCGGTGCGTGTTTTGCTGTCTGACTCCCGTTCTCAAAAGTTTGGATGCGTGTAATAATTATTCCCTACACACACACACCCCACCATACGCACATGGATAGCCAGGCAACACACGAGTTAATTTTTTTTCTTTATAATTATGCTGCCTGAACCATCAAAATATACACATTCATTTGAATTGGTACAAATCAACATGTGTCACTACATAGCATATAGATCAAGCTATCAATACACAGGAACTTCAATTATCAGATATCAGCGTTCATATTACATATCTTGATATCACTCACAGATCTCGCTAGCGCCGTCCACAGTGTCTCACATATACAGTCAACAAACTCGGTTCCACAGTACTCAAGCCACAGTCTACAACACTAAAAGAAGGCAAAGACGGATATCCAAGGTCCCCACACAATAAGCACGGCTGTTCATAAACACAAGCGATGAAGAAGAAGAAGAAACAGGTTCTCCACACAGCAAGCACAATAAAATTATTACGTCGAACTATCAGATGAAGAACCGCAGATTCACATTCACAAAACACATTAATCCATAGCAGAAGAACCGCAGATCCACAATGCACAGCAATCATAGAAGAAGAACCGCAGATTCACAAGGCACAGTAAACCATTGAAATCCCCGGCGAACACGATTTCAGCAAAGTTCCATAGAACACAATAAACTCGATTCGACGAGTTGTTGATCTAAAACAAAATTTAATTAGCCTCTCCGTGTATTGATATTACAATGTTCACATCAATAAACTCAGCCCACCGACACACGTGAGGTGGTACAATTAGAGCACATAAATAGTCTTGCAGGAGTTTTAAGTCACTCTCAGCGACACAACATTCACAACAATTTTATAACAAATAAATTTCCTGGTACATATTTTGATGGTACCATCATCAGAAGTATGGCACATACACAGTGAACATCGACCACTACTGACTTGAAAGTCAGCCTCTCCACATAGTATCACTATGGAGAAAACGACGATTAAAACAAAATAAAATAGGCTGGACACCTAAACCTCGGCCTTTAGTTCTTCCTGTCTTCTTTCGTCTCATATTATTATTTTCGTCATGCGGTTACCTATGTCATTTTAAGCTGACGTCATAATTTACGTTGACGTCACAGTGTGTGTGTGTGTGTGTGTGTGTGTGTGTGTGTGTGTGTGTGTGTGTGTGTGTGTGTGCGTGCGTGCGTGCGTGCGTGCGCGCGCGCGCGTATGTGTGTGTGGTGTGTCTTATTTGCTTGTGTCTTGCCTGAAGAAGATCTAAGAGTTCGAAACGCGTCGGTTTTTTTTTTTTCTGTCCCAACCTCTACACCACCTTGGAGGCATTGCACCCACGCTGCTCATTCCGACACCCCGTCACAGCCACGGCCTGGTCGGCGCTGCCGCAGCCCCGGCACCAGCAATCCACAGGCAACAATCCACCGGAGGAGACACTGCACTGCTGCCGAGTCACTTTTGGTAGCGTTCAGTGGCGCCTGTTCTGATCTAACATACACAGGACACCACCTACTAAGCCCCCTACTGACGACAATGATTGCTTAATCGCAGAGCCGGCGTGAGTGAGGTCTTCCTCTGGAGGGCGCCACCACGTCCGTCCAACGACAGCCCCCATGGACTCGCCTATACCGTTGACCCCGACGAAACCAAACCAAGGCCACAGACGTGGAGAGGACATCGAAATTGAGGGCACCATGAGAGCAGGGCATGAAGGGCCACAGAATTTGAGACATTTTTTTTTATGCTGATCGATGAGAATGAGGATGATTAAGATGATGCTATGGATTTCCATTTCAGTCTGAGACTACATGACAGGGCTGTACTCTACGCTTCCTTTCATAATATATCCCGGCATCAACCAGGCCCGAGAGATACAGGCACCTGCAGTGTTGGTCAGGAAATTTGAGCAACACTCTCAGAAACGCATCCATTAAGTCCGGCAACTTACAGAGCAGCTTGGTGTTGCAACGACTGCAAGAAATATTCAATTATAAACAAAGCTTGCTCTTATGTCCTAGATTGAGTAAATAGTGGGAGAGATAAGCTTTCATATCTGCAGTAGTAGATAATTCTGCCTAACTAACAGTATGTGCTTGAGTAGATGAATGGAGAATAATAAATGCTTCTCAAAATGAGACTTCAGCAAGCTTATAGTCTCTGAGGGGGAGACAATCTCCAA
>JADBJO010008354.1:70000-75000 GCA_016801955.1 Conus betulinus | reverse complement strand
TGAACAACTGAATTATGGCCATTGTTCAAACAAATCTGGATTTGTCAAAATACACACTCGTTTTTTTCAATACATCTGTATGTCTTTTACACACACACACACACACACACACACACACACACACACACATATACACACACACATATATATATATATATATATATATATGTGTGTGTGTGTGTGTGTGTGTGTGTGTGTGTGTGTGTGTGTGTGTGTGTGTGTGTGTTTACCCCTTGGTGGTGAGAATACCTCAGAATTATAGACTGTGGAATGTCTCTATCTGATGCCAAGAGAGCACAGACACAATCAGGCTTGCCTCACTGATGAGTCTGATCCAGCAGACGAAAGGCATCGAAGCAAGCGATATGAATGGTTCCTTCTTCAGTATGAATTACAGTAATACTCATACACTGTTAGTGAATGATTTCATAATTATGATATATTTCCCTGATTTTTTTTTCTCCACCACCCCTCTCCTCTCCGCCACTCTCCCCCTTTTTTTTTTTTTAAAATCTTTGCGAAGTCATTGACTTTTAGAGACATGACAGTGAGGTAATGGACACGATCCAGTCGCGCTCCTTTCCCACGTATTTCTCCCCGTTTTTCACTTTCTAAAACATTCATTTACACAACAATAGCAAACTTTTTTTTTAAATTGCCAAAGTCTAGTCACGTTTAACACAGTCAATGAACCTCTCTTCAAATCTGTAATGTACAGAATGTACAAATGTAATTTGCATTTCATTAAATTTCTACCCACTGTGACTCCAAACAGTTCCAAAGCTGGATCAGTGCAGTAAGTTTCAGATCATGCAAACCCATATTGCATAGTTTTGTCTATGCAAGTAAAAGAATAAATCATGCGCTTTCTCAGACTATCTGTAACTTTCTGTCAATGGCAACATCATCCAAAGTTTCACACACTTCGCAATGATCGTACAGTGGATAGCGTCCTATTTCGCCATAAATCAGATGCCTGGGTGCTTGGATGTACACACTCTTCAATGCAGAAAAGTGGATTCTTTAAATACATTCCTGGCTATCACTAATTTTCCAAATTTCTAATCTGCTCGTCAACAAAGGCTGTGTTTGGCAATCTGAAAGTTTTATACACATCGGTCACTAAGTCACCAAAGGATACATATTCATTTCAAAATGGCTTACCGTCATTTTTAAGTTATCGCCATTATAAGAAACACAACGACTTTAGTGACATTCATCCAGGTTGTAAATAAGACAGCACAATCACACAGAATATCCAATTCTAGTCATGAACTCTGAGCAGTGGCTGAGAGACGTATCATATCATCGTCAAACAACAAAATGAGTAGTTCAGTCAGGTCAGGGGAAAGCTGTACACACTGTAGACCATGATTGGCAATATGTTCACTGTGGTCATTAATACTGAGAGAAAAGAAAGCACAGGAGAGCAATTGCCTCAATTGCCAGGGGCACAAGAACACAATTGTTAAAATCTGCACCCATATCTATTCTTGCTTTAACAACTTGTGCACACTCTTCATGCTCCAAGAATCGTGCTGTTCTTACCTGACGTACTTAGCATCACACAGTTTCTTTACACGTACAGCATCAACGCATTACAAAAAACAAATTAAAGTGACGTAAAGTTTCTGAGCCTCTGCAGGTGTTTTTTGTATTATTTTTGAATAGAGCAAAATGACCAATAAATCTATACAAAAATCACAATACCACTCTTTCACATTGTGGCGCAAATTTTCTGCCTCGTGGCCTTTTTTTGAAGTGAAGAGATTAAAAAAAAATATACAACTAAGTGATATCCATCTTTGTCAACTAGACAGATCAAAGAAATGACGTCATAACTCTACTGCATCATAATGTGTGATGTCATCCACAGCGCGAAAAAAAAAAAAAACCGTCATCCCGAGGATCCCGATCAAAGACACGACAATAGGATGGAAACAACTCAAATGCCTCTCAGTTGTGGCATTTTCCTGCTATCCAGTGCCACTCAATAATATAAATCGTACGTGTGTATGCATGCATGCATGCATGTGTGTGTGTGTGTGTGTGTGTGTGTGTGTGTGTGTGTGTGTGTGTGTGTGTGTGTGTGATTTATTTAACGTCTTTCCACTAATCGTGACATTAGACGAAAAAAAAGTGCATGAGTAAGAGAGTAAGACTTGTGCATGTCTAAACTGTATGGAGTTCTACATATTCATGTACGTGTGTATACATATGGATGCTTAGGTGGGAAAATGTATGTGTATTTGAATGTAGGAAGAATATTAGCTACACGATTATAATAGCAAAAAAAAAAAAAAAAAAAAAAAAAAAAAAAAATTATAAACCTCCCCCCCCCTCCCCCCCATCTCCTCTTCTACCCCTCCATCACTTCCGCATTAAAAGAAAAAGACGATTGTAGATAGTGACCAATTGGACTGTTCTCTAGACTTACAAAAAAGTCATAAGTCAAAGCTGGTGAATCGAATATACTGAACGAGTTATTCTGCGATAAAACTGGAATGAATAATGAATATCTTCAAGCTTTGACATGAAAGAATGTGATTAGGAGATATTTTGCATCCGCAAATGCAAACTATATTTTTGACATATTTTGTTTTGAAAGCATCAAGTTTCCATCTATACATAAGGAAAGTAATTTTTTAGTCGTTATGAAGTTATCTTTTATATTTTTTAATATTAAAACGGTCTTGGTCGTTTTGATGTTTCACTTCATTTTTGAAAACATTCCAAATGTGCGACCTTAGTAGGCCATAATGCTCGTGCAGGGAAAGAGAGGAAAATGAAGGTATTCAGACTGAGAACCACACTTTAGCGCCATGTTTAGCTGCCCTGTCTACCTTTTCGTTATAGTATAAAAAGAACAGTGAGATGGTATCCAACAAAACGTTATCTGGGTACCCCTTACAATTAGCTTGTGTATTAAGCAACTACTTTCCATAATCATTTCTGGCTGGGTGTGCAGTTGTAAGGCTTGTAATGCCTGCAAAACTGATTTAGAATCTACACAAAAAAGAATCTGAAATATAGTTTGAGGGAAGTTGATCAAATAATTTAAGGCCGTAAGTATTGCTGTTAGTTCTGCTGTAAATATGGACGTGTGTAATCCAATATAGAACGATTTCTCAATTTTCAAATCAGGGATTAAAAAAGGCACACTCTGTTTTACTGCTTATACAAGACCGTCTGTGTATACCTTTAAATGACTCGCGTAGTTCTCTCTTCAATATGGCATTTAGTATAAACTGGCTAGCATATTCATGTTTTCGTCTTTCTTTATATCTGTGTGGTCAAGGTCAAAATAATCTTTTTGAAGTTCCCATGTTGGTATTGGGAAAAAGGATGGTCTGACAGATACTGAATCTTTATCTGTAGAAATGCCAGAGTCGGTTATAGTTTTGGTTGTGAATGTTGCTAGTGTAACTTGAGAGGATACTGATTTAGCTCTGTTAGGAAAGTCAATATCTGACCTAACCTTTATGTCAGAGTTGATGTATGTTTTGACAGCTGAATTTTTAATTACATATTTACAACACGCTAATCCTCTATACTCTTGTAATGGAAGCAGTTGAGTCTCAAAATATGTTCGTGATGATGAAGCATGAGTTGGTAGACCTAGTGCAACTTTTAATGCCTTACATTCAATGCTTTGAAGCTTTTTTTTAATAAATACTTAGCGCTGAAAAACTTTTTGTGCATATGTTAACTTTGATCGCATTAAAGATTTACACAGTGTTACTAATGTAGATGAGTTTTGTCCCCCATTTTTGATTAGAGACTTTTTTTTTAAAATTAAATTCAACGTTTTCCTGCTTTAGTTAGTAAATTATCAATGAGTATGTTCCATGTTAACTTTGAAGTAAAAAGAACTCCCAAAAAATTTTACCTGTGTTACATATTTAATAGTTGTATTTCCCAAAGTAAAGACAGGCATTCTATCTGGATTTAAGCCATTGTTAAAGAGAATGATGTTTGTTTTTTCATAAGATAGACTTAGCCCATTTAGCTTCATATATTCACCCATCTTGTCAAGCTCGCGTTGAAAAATCTTTTTTATATAATTTATACTACGCTGGGGTGTTTTTCTTTTTCAGAGTTACTTCCATCCACATGCATATATCATCCGCATATTGAACAAGCACAACATTGTTCGATATCTTACTTGGCAAATCATCATTAATATGGTGAAGAGAAGGGGAGCTAAAAACTGACCCTTGAGGGATTCCCATTGATAAGTTTCTGGATGTTGAATAAGTTTTCCCTATTCTAGTTTGTATTGCAAAAAACATTAATATAGTTATATTTGTTTCCAGACAGGCCAATGTCTTTAATTTTGTTCAAGAGCTGGAAATGCCACACTTGGTCATACGCTTTGTTTATATATATATAAAAAGGTGGCTAATGTACATTTACGTCTGGCAAATTGTTTTTCTTATATTAGTAGCTAATTTTACTAAGATTTCTGTTGTTGATCTTCCTTTTCGGAAGCCAGCATGGTTAATTGGAATTACATAATATTTTTCGCAGTAATGTACAAGCCTATTTAGAACTATTCTTTCTGAGAGTTTACAGGCGTGTGTGTGTGTGTGTGTGTGTGTGCGCGTGCGTGCGTGCGTGCGTGCGTGCGTGCGTGCATGCGTGTGTGTGTGTGTGTGTGTGTGTGTGTGTGTGTGTGTGAGTGTGTGTGTGTGTGTGTGTGTGTGTGTGTGTGTGTGTGTGTGAGAGAGAGAGAGAGAGAGAGAGAGAGAGAGAGAGAGAGAGAGAGAGAGAGAGAGAGAAGGAATGAATAAGGGCGTGCATAAGGATCTGTGTATGTGTGTACGTGCATAAATGTGAGTACGCAAGTGCGCATAGGTGTGCATGACTGAGGAGTTGCATTTATACATTTTAAGTTCCGAGATGTGTTTTCCTTTGTCATAATCTGCCCTCAAAGTATTCATCTAATTTTCACTATTAATTCTCCTTGTCGTCAGTTGCAAGATATATATCTGAAGGTA
>JADBJO010008354.1:62500-65000 GCA_016801955.1 Conus betulinus | reverse complement strand
GGCATTGCTGTATATATCCACAGTAGCATGTTTCAGTTTGTTAGAAGAAGAGCCAGTCTAGAGACCACAGAAATTGAATGTATCTGGATTAAGATGAAATATCCAAAGTCTTGTTCCTTATTAATACAGAAATCCTGTTTGATCATATAGCTGGCTTGATGATTTTGTACATATGATGGCCCCAACTGGCGAATCCAGTCGCAAAATTCTGCTAGTAGATGACTTTGACTTTATTCAGGAGTGTGTACACTTGTACTCGTTTGGTTCGAGTTTCTGCGCTGACGTGTTTGTGAATGTGTTCTTGTACAGGTGTTTTTGTGCGTAAGTGATTGGTTGTGAGCGTGCATTCGTGTGTGTGTGTGCTTGTGTATGAGCACGCACGTGCGCGTTTGTTCGTGTGTGCAGGTGTGCGAGCGATTGTTGGTACCTATGTATGTGTGTGTGTGTGTGTGTGTGTGTGTGTGTGTGTGTGTGTGTGTGTGTGTGTGTGTGTGTGTGTGTGTGTGTGTGTGTCTGCGTGCGTGCGTTTATGGATGTGTGATTGTGTGCATCTCTGCGCGAGAGTGTGCGTGCGTGGGAGGGTGCGTGCGCGAGAGCGAGGTTTGTGTGTGCGCGGGCATGTTCGTGTGCGCGCATGTACGCGCGTGCATGTGTATGCGCAACTGCGCGTGTGAGTATATGTGCGCGTGCTTGTGCCTACAAGCGCGTATGTGTTTAAGCGTATGTGTGTGTGTTTGCTTGTGTAATTGTGCGCGTGTATGCGGACGTGTCCGGGGGTTCACTTAGATGCGCAGATTGCGCGCGTGTGCGCTGGAATACACGCTTGTGCGCGCGTGTCTGCGTGTGATCGTGCGTGTGTGCCTTTGTTAGCACGTGTGCGTCCATGTGCTCTTGTTAGTGCGTGTCTGCACTAGTACGTTTGGGCACATCTGCATGTGTGCTTGTGTGTGTGCGTGTGTGTGTGCATATTTCCATTTATGCATATGTTTGTGAGTGCGTGTTTGCGTAAGTGAGAGCACATGAATACGTATGTGCGTTAGTATGCGTGTGCGAGGGTGTTAACGCGTAAGCAGGTGTGCTTACGTGCATGTGCGCGCATATATATATATATATATATATATATATATATATATAATATATATATATATATATATATATATATATATATATATATGTTGTTCCCCAAGGGGTTGAGCACTTTGAAAATTTTTATTAGGTTTTAGTACTATTCTTGATATATATATATATATATATATATATATATATATATATATATATATATATATATATATATAAAATAAAACAATAAATTCCAAGGATAAGTACTGAGCAACTTACAGAGCAGCTAGGTGTTGCAATGACTGCAAGAAATATTGAATTATAAACAAAGCTATAGAAGCATTTATTATTCCCCATTCACCCACTCAAGCACATACTGTCAGTTAGGCAGAATCATCTACCACTGCAGATATGAAGGCTTATCACCCCCCCCTATTTCTACAATCTGAGACATAAGAGCAAACTTTGTTTATAATTCAATATTTCTTGCAGTCATTGCAACACCTAGCTGCTCTGTAAGTTGCTGGAATGGTGCTCAGTACTTATCCTTGGAATTTATTGTTTTATTGTAATTTAGTCCCTTGCGGATTCATTCCAAGAACTGGCCCTCAGCACTTGTGTCTTAAGAGGTATCTTTTTATATTTTTTCTACTTTTCACAAGAAAATGTAGCTTGTTTTGCTCTTTCATGATTTTCTTTTGCTTCTTAGGTGGCACCTCTGGTTAGTTTTTTTGAAAACTCAACAAACATACTACGGTATTGCACACCAGCCTTTTTCTGGTATAGCATTTCTTCTTAAAATCGAAAAGCAGAGGGAGTCAAATTACCACTTTCCGCGGTCACTGAGGAGAAACAGTCAGGTTTCGAAATATCGGTATCTGACCAGGAGTTATATGTTAGTGAGCTCCCCTCCCCATTGGAGATGATTTCCCACTTTGGAGACTATAAGCTTGCTGAAATTCATTTTGAGAAACATTTATTATTCCCCATTCACCCACTCAAGCACATACTGTCAATTAGGCAGAATCATCTACCACTGCAGATATGAAGGCTTATCACCCCCTATTTCTACAATCTGAGACATAAGAGCAAGCTTTGTTTATAATTATATATATATAGGCTCAAAGATTGTCCCTTACATTTTATACTGTTTCGGTAATGTTTTTAGTTTTCAACATTTTCCTCTCTAAACTTTCGTTTTGCTTAATCCTACTACCTTTCGCTGGCTGCTTTGGGAGTGCTGTTGCATTCTTTTTCGAACCCTTGGCGGTCGGAACACCACAGAATTATGGACTGTGGTGTGTCTCTCTATCTGACGCCAAGAGCACAGACACAATCAGCCGTGTCTCCCTGATGAGTCCGATCCAGCGGACGAAAGGCCTCGGAGCAGGCGACACATATAGATCTGTCTTCGAGAGGGATTGCAATAGTTTCCTCATGC
>JADBJO010008354.1:45000-57500 GCA_016801955.1 Conus betulinus | reverse complement strand
GCAGTTTGCCGGGACCTGTGGGAATCGTGCCTTGAAATGGAGTGAGTTACTGTTTTTTGAGGGTAAAAATGATAGCACACATACTAACGCCAACGTGCGTGCAACCGTTCGCACTGGTTGCACACACATGCACGCACACACACACACACACACACACACACAGACGCACAGGTGTGCGCGTGCGTGCGTGTGTGCTTATGTCCAGAGAGAGAGAGAGAGAGAGAGAGAGAGAGAGAGAGAGAGAGAGAGAGAGAGAGAGAGAGAGAGAGAGAGAGAGAGAGATTCACACAGATTCATAACACAACGCAGATTTTCTTACTCTTTGCATATCACTGTCGGCGAACAGCTGTTGCTACTGAGGTAAGAAGCCAGGACATCGAGAGGTGATTCACGCCAGGCAACGGAGAGAAGCAGAAGGCAAACGTGACACGTGTATCAAACCGTCTGCATGATCCCTGCACGGTGAATGTGACTTCAGATTTCTTCACTGTCTTCTTTGGGTAAGTTAATTTTCCTCTCTTAGACATTTTGTTGAAAATGGGAGGTTGGCAAATAAGCATTTATTTTTTCGACCGTCGTGTTTGATACGACAAATTCTATTTGTCAACAGCGCTAATAATTTCATGAAAACAGGTAGAAATGGTGGATTGATCAGTTGTATTTTTTCTTCAGGGAAGATGGCTGTAAATCTAAATCGGTTCTGGAACCTTGAAAAGTGCGGAAAGAATGTGTCACATTTTAAAACACGTTTTTTTCCTCATAGGCACAACCTTTTTTGCATGGTCCTTAACACAGATGTATGATTTTGTGTGCGGCAGACTTGAAACGCCGGCACTGAGAACAACGACCAAGAAAATAGAAAGAAAAGCGATTTAGACTAAATCATGACAATAAATCAACTAAATTATGATGAGGATATCACAACAAAATAGACAAAATGATGGTGAGGACATCACAACAAAACAGACTAAATCATGGTGAGAACATGACAACAAAATAGACTAAATCATAGTGAGGACATGACAACAAAACAACTAAATCATGGTGAGGACATGACAACAAAACAGACTAAATCATGGTGAGGACATGACAACAAAACAGACTAAATCATGATGAGGACATGACAACAAATCAACTAAATCATGATGAGGACCTGACAACAAAACAGACTAAATCATGATGAGGACATGACAACAAAACAGACTAAAATCATGATGAGGACATGACAACAAAACAAACTAAATCATGATGAGGATATGACAACAAAACAGACTAAATCATGGTGAGGACATGACAAGAAAACAGACTAAATTAGGGGGGGGGGGGGGGGGATGACAAGAAAATAGACTAAATTATGGGTGGACATGACAACAAAACAAACTAAGTTGTGGTGAGGACATGACAAGACAATAGACAAAATCATGGTGAGGACATTACAACAAAACAGACTAAATCACGGTGAGGACCTGACAACAAATCAACTAAATCATGATGAGGATCTGACAACAAAACAGACTAAATCATGGTGAGCACATGACAACAAAAACAGACTAAATCATGGTGAGCACATGACAACAAAACAGACTAAATCATGATGAGGACCTGACAACAAAACAGACTAAAATCATGGTGAGGACCTGACAACAAAACAGACTAAATCATGATGAGGACCTGACAACAAAACAGACTAAATCATGGTGAGGACATGACAACAAAACAGACTAAATCGTGATGAAGACAGGCTTCCAGTCCAGTGTGAAAACTGCCAAGACACAGCCTTTTCCAGGAGGCGATATCCGGAATTTTTCTTCGTCGTCGTCGTTCGCTCAGACAGGAACCCCAGAGGCACTGACAAAGGCTGCCGTCCTGTGGAGGCCCTCCAGAAATCCCATAGAGTTTCTCCCTCATTGTCTGCTATGTTGCAGTGTGAGGGTATCCACTGAATGATGGTTAGTTCAGTGGCCTGCTGCAGTCTGGCAAGGGCAGAGACAAAGGGGTGAGGTCCTTGTTCTTTGGGTTCTGTACAGCCTGCAGTACTGACAGTGTATCAGAGAAGATGACGACTTTGGGATGTTTGGCCTCTCTGTTTGCACACAGTGTCTCTGCTGCTGTCCGCAGTGCGTCTGCCTCACCTTTGTAGTTTGTAGAGAATTTGCCAGTGGAGATGGCTTGTCGGGACGTGTGTCAAGGTTAGGAATATCCCTCCACCTCCATTTTCTGGTAGCCTCTTCTGCTGAGCCGTCCGTGTATGCATACGTCCACAGCCCCTTGGGATATGCCTGTTCCATATGGTCTAGGGCTAGTGCTTTCTTCTCTGGTTCTGACTGTGTGCCCTTTGTGAGAATACCTGGGATTGTCTCTCTCTGACTTCCGGAAACTGGTCCCTTCTCCAAGCGGGTACAGAGCTGTGTGTTGGGATCTGCTTGTTCCCTTGTTGTAGCAGTTCAGGGTCTCCCTCTCGAGTCTGCGAGCATTGAGCACAAAAATGCTGCGCTTCAGTCTGCACGTGGTTGACCGACATTTTTTTTGTTCATGGGGTGATTCTTCGACCCCTTTGAATTTGGCAGCCCGGATGAGAACTATGGCATCTCTCCTGCTTTCAAGGCTGTGTAGACCTGTCAGAGTTTCCATGGCTTGGATCGGGGTTGATTTGAGAGTGTCAGTGATGATCCTGGACGCTTGGTTGGATCCTCGAAACTTTGTCTAGGTTGGTCGTAGCTGCTGTCCCCCAAGCAGCTGTACCATATTCTAGGACAGGTCTCACTCGTCCTAGGTACAGTTTCTTCTGGATGTTGTGGTCGCCTCCCCAGGAAGTTCCTGATAACTTCTTCATCAATGCCAGACATAGCCTGGCTCTTTCTCTACACTAGTCTCCAAGTCATCCTGGGGTCAAATGTGACTCCCAAGTAAGTGGGTGACTTATCCTGTAGCAGGACGTGACCATTCACCTGGAGGCGTGCACTCTGCTCTTTCGTAGCCAGGCTGAAGATGGTGTTTGTCGTTTTTCTGGCATTGATGGTTACAAGCCACTTTTTTGTCCATATCTCGATCTTCCTCAGAGCTTCCTGGATCCTTACAGTAGCTGTTGTTATGTACTGCTGTGAGCACCAAAGATCAACTGCGTAGATTGCACCATGGATGGATCCATGCAAGGATGTCATCGAGGATGTCATTCATGAAGATGATGACAAGCGTAGGGGAGAGAACTGTACCTTGTGGGATGCCTTCCTTCATGGTCTTCTGTCTGTTTTGGTGCCTTCTGTTCTGTACCCAGGCCTTTCTGTTGGTCAGGTATTGGCTGATCCAATTGTACATGAGACCTGAGATACCGTACTGGTGCATCTTCAGCTTCAGCCCATTCTTCCACATCTTATCAAAGGCCTTTTTCAGGTCGATCCAGACTGTGATGGTGTGCTTCTTGTCTTGTAGTGAACCCTCTACTTCTTGTGAAATGTAGGCGACCTTGTCTTCAGTGGATCGGTGTTGCTGAATCCTGCCTGCTTGTCAGAGATGATCTCTTTCTCCAGGGTACCATGTCAGCCTAGTGTTGACTAGCCTTTCCATGAGCTTCCCTACGCAGCTGGTCAGACTGATGGATCTGAAGCTGTCTGCCTTGGTCTTCCAGCGCGCTTCCGTCTCTCTATCTTTTGGGACTTTGATGTTGCTGATCCTTTCAAAGCTGCTTATGAGGTGGTCTGCAGCTGCTTTCCAGTGAGGGTCTTTTCATTGTCTTCTAGTACAATTGGTGAAGTTGACGTTCTTTCATCGTTCGTTGGTTTGGTAAGTTTCCATGGTGCCATCTTTCTCCAAGTTGAGATTTTCTGTTTTTTCTCTTCCAGTTGGTTCTTGCTGCCTGGATCAAGGCCTTTTTGTGCGAGGCAGTTCTTTCCTTCAGGCTGATGTTGTTTTCTGTTGACGGTTCCTTCTCTGCCTTTTCTCTTGCTTCGTTCGCTTGATCTTCCAGCTGTTGAAGTTCTTCAGTCCATTAGGGCCTGTAGTTCTTTCTGGCTCCTCTTGGGATAGTTTCTATGGCTGCTTTCAGTATCACTGCATTGAAGGCCTTGGTCATGTTGTTCACATCTTTCTGATGAGTATTGATGTTGGCAGTCTACTCGTCAGTGAAGATGGAGAAGTGTTCCACTTTGCTTTCCTGTAGTTCCACCTGGGGAGTGGTCTGCAATCCTCAGGATGGTGGTTGAGGTTGAAGGAAAGTTTCACAGGTTTGTGATCGCTGCCTGCCAGCTGGTCCAATACTGTTCTTTGTGTGCTCGCCTGCAGGTTGTTGGTGGCAAAGGCTAAGTCTGGTGCTGTTGACGATAGCCACCTGCGTGAGTAGAATGTTGGGGGGTCATCTGCTTGATTCAGTAGATCTAGTTGCTGGTCAGTCTGCCAGTCCTCTACCTCCTCTCCTCTTGAGTCTGTTTTGCTGTATCCCCAGCTTGTGGAGTGGCTGTTGAAGTCACCGACAACCAGGCAGCTATCCTGTAGAACATCCATTGCATGTAGTGAGAGCTGTCGATCTGTTGGGCAATATACATTGTATATCCTGATCTGCTTCTCATGCTGCTGTGTGATCTCCACTCCAGTGATTTCTGCCTGATCCTCAGTGTCCACTTTGATTTGTTTTGCTGCAATGTGATTCTTCACCAAGATAAGGATTCAACCTTTGTGTCTCCCTTCCCTGTCCACCCGGTGGGTCTGGTAGCCTCTTACTGTTAAACGAAGGCTCTCTGTAAGGTGGGTCTCCTGGACACTGTGGGGCTGTGATGTGATGTGAGTGTGTGCCAGTGATTCCATTGGTTGAACCAGTTTAACTCTCGGGTTCTCTCTTGTTTGAGAATGGATATAACGTGCCTGGAAAAACCAGGAAGTGTGTTACTTACTTAAGGGGAAGTGAACTCGCCCGTCTTGCTGAGGGCTCAAGAAAATACAGCGAGAAGCAGAGGTTTGCTGTCGCCTTGAAGCTGACGATGGTTTAGGATTGTCTCCAGGGTGGGGACGTAGACAATGGAGGTTGCTGTAGCCTCAGAGCCGACGACGAGAAGAATTGTCTCCCGTGTGGGGACGGTCGACAGCAAGACGTGTCAGCCTGTTGGAGCCTAGACAGGGAGCTGCCAGACAAACGGTGGGGCGTTTGCACCCAGAGAAGACAAGCGGGAGAGGCCGACAGGAGCCCTTTCCGTGGAGAGGGGTGAAGTGCAGTGGAGTCCGGGAAACTCTGTGTGAGGGTGCGACTCAAGCTACGTTGCCAGTGTCCCCCAACTGGGATTTAGCCAATCGGGAGGACACAACAGTGTGGCAGCTTCAGCTCGTGGTCGCACAGTGGGATGAGAGAAATTGATGGTCAACCAAGGAATGCTGGGAAGTTTTGGACGTTTCATTTGTTCTTAAGTTTATAAATGTGCAAACAGATAAGTGAATATTGTTTTTTTCCTAGTTAAGTAAGAATAACTGAAGAACAGGGGATGCGATTTATAAGATTATCTCTATGATGTTTACATTTTTGTATGATACAGATAAGTGTATTGTGTAGTGACGGGTCGGGGCTCGGAGTTAAGTAAATAAGAGTTTATTGTTTTCTGTGAAATGTTATTGGTTTCCCGTCACCTTTGTGCAGGCCCGATGTGAGTGACAGAGTGCGCGTGCTTATGCTAGAACGCATTTTGGTTGTGAAAGCGTAAATACTTCTGTCTATAAGCCCCTGAATCCCTGAATATGAAAATCATATTTTTAATAATGAGGGGGAGCATCGGTGACCCGTCACAAATGGGGGCTCGTCCGGGATGAACATAAATGAGTCATAAGTGATTTTGATTTCTGGGTTTTGTTCAATTGGAAAAGGATTTGAAATGTGTCGTAATCATGGAAACCTAGATTGTTTCTTTCTTGCCGGAAAGACGTTAGTCATGTGTTGACTGTTTTGATTTTTTTTAGAACTGTGCCTGTTGTTTGAACTTGCTTGATTTGGTTGCCGTTAGGTTGATTGTGTGTAGCACAACTATTTGATCGCTTTATTTACGAGTGATCGTGTGGAGATCTCGCTTGTTACTGTGGTTGTATTAGCTAGCTGATCGAGGGATAGGTAGCTCCAAAACGTCAACTGAAGAGTGTGCTGAGACAACGGGTCCGCTGAAAAAGATGGACCCTCATAGAATTAGAAGAAGGAAAAGCTTTAGGACTAAAGGGTCCGGAACCGAAGGCATATGTAAATGAGAACTGGCCCCATGTAATCGAGGCTCAGAAAATACAACGGGGACGGGAGAAGAAAAAAAGAAAAAAGAGGAAAAAGAGGAGAGAAAACGCGAAAGAGAGGCGAGAGAGAGGGACTGGAAAGAGAGAGAGAAAGAGAAAAAGAGAAGAGAGAACGGTAAAAAGAGGAGAGAGAAAGGGAAAGAGAAGAGAGAGAGAAAACGGGAAAGGAAAGGGAGAGAAAGAGAACCAGAAAGAGAGGAGAGAGAAGAGAATGGGAAAGAGAGAGAGAAAGAGAAAGGGGAGAGAAAGAGGAAAGAGAGGGAAAGCGAAAGAAGGGAGATAAGGCAGTTTGAGTTAGAAAAATTAATGTTGGAGAAGGAATGGAACGTGGACGCAAAATCTCAAGCGAACTTTGCACCACATATCAGTCCCTTGATCAATATGCCAAGTTTCAAAACCTTCTGGCGGCCATTCTTCACAGCACAACACAAGGATATCAGATAAGTCTCTCTTCGTTCTTTCTTTGTATTGTCCTAAATGTTAAATGTAATCTATTTTTTTGCTTGAAGAAGACCCAAGAGGTCGAAATGCATCGTGTCTTGTCCTGTGCTGTGTTTGTCAGTGTCCTTGGCGGCAACTAACCCCCACTCTTTCTAAACAATATGCCAAAGTTTGATGATAATCCAGACCATTTAGAGGATTTTATTTTGCAATTTGAAAGGATTGTCAAAGATCAGGGCTTACCCGAAGAACGGTGGGCCCACAAATTTGTCCGCGCTGCTGACACCTAAAGCTAGGGATGCTTTTTTTTCTGCTTACCACCGGAAAAACAGATGGATTATGAGTCGGTGCGCGATGTTTTTTTTCAGAGGTGCCAGGTAACCGCCGATAGATATATAAATTGTTCAGGGAAACCGTTCGTAAATCAGGTGAGACACACGCACAGTTCCTTATATCGGCTTAGGGCTCTCTTTAATAAATGGATAAGGTTAGGAAACATCAAACAAACTTTTGAATCTTTGAGGAGAAGATCGTTAAGAAGCAAATTCTGTCCACTTGTCGGAAGGATCTCACAGTATTCTTGGCAGAAAGAGAATTAGGAGTTTAGAGGAGTTATTGAAAGTTGCAGACAGGTATGAATCTGGCCATGATCAGCGTAACGTGGTCAGCGAACCAGTCGTCCCGTAATGCCCAGACCACACAATCAGGGAGTGATTCACCGACTCCCTACAAAAAAGAGGAGCGACCATGGTTAGAAGTGGATTCTAAGTCCCGTGGCAACAGTGGGACTCAAGAGAATGTTAGAGTGAAACGCACATGTTTTAGATGTGGGCGAGAGAGTCATATCGCCAAGGAATGTAGTGGACTGCAAATACATTCAGTTGTTGCCGTTGATACAGATCAACAGGAAGGCAGAGTGCCCACCACACTACTAGGGCAGTAGTAAACGGGAAGCCGGGGACCTGCTTGTTAGATACAGGATTGACTCTGGCGGCAATGGTGGAACCTAGTTTAGTGAGAGACACAGACTATACAGGGAGAATCACCGGCGTGCGATATGCAGATGGAAGAGTTATCAGCGACATTTAGCCCATGTCAAAGTAGAGTCAGAGTTCGTTAGAGGTACTCTCACTGCAGCAGTACAAAATAATCTTCCCTATCCAGCTTTGTCAGGGGGTAGGTATATCATCCCAAAGCATAACCAGGCTGCCAGTCAAGTAGGGAAAGCAAGGGTAGTGCATGGTAGGAACTACTACTGGAAAATAAACATGAAGCAGGTGGAGTGCACATGCGCCGCTGGTAGTGGAGATAGTGGAGGCTATGAAGGTGTGCATGGCGATGGTGCAGTGGATCATGAAATCTGTCGTAGTGATTGTTTAGTAGGTCGTCGTGGCTGTGCCGTAGGCCATGGAGGTGGCCGTAGTGGCGGTGCCGTAGGCCATGGAGGTGGCCGTAGTGGCGGTGCCGTAGGCCATGGAGGTGGCCATAGTAGTGGTGCCGGTGGCCATGGTGGCCATAGTAGTGGTGCTGGTGGCCATGGTGGCCATAGTAGCAGTGCCATAGGCCATGGAGGTGGCCGTAGTGGCGGTGCCGTAGGCCATGGAGGTGGCCATAGTAGTGGTGCTGGTGGCCATGGTGGCCATAGTAGTGGTGCTGGTGGCCATGGTGGCCATAGTAGCAGTGCCATAGGCCATGGAGGTGGCTGTAGTGCCGGTGCCATAGGCCATGGAGGTGGCTGTAGTGCCGGTGCCATAGGCCATGGAGGTGGCTGTAGTGGCTATGCTGTAGGCCATGGAGATGGCCATAGTAGCAGTGCGCCATAGAGGTGCTGTAGTGGTAGCTCAAGAAGTTGTTGGTATTGTTGTGGCAGTCAGAAATGTAGGAGCCGTGGTGGCAGACCTCAGGGTCGGGGCCAAGAAGAACCACTGAGTAACTGGAACCGGCAGCTGGGCTGGAACCAGGGAGGCTCTAATAACGCATGGCAAGAAGGTCAAAGTGACCTGCTATCGTTAGAAAATGCCAAAGATGGTCGACTCAAAGGAGCAGATAAGCCAGTGTTGAAGAAAAGGAGAGGAAAATAAGGCTCATCAAGCAGTGGGTATAGGCACTGAGCAAGATTCGAACCAAGGAAGTTACACAGAGAGAAGGAAAATTGGTTCAGATAAGATGAGTGAGGGGTCATCTCCTGCCATATTGTAAAGGGGAGATGATCGTCATCGCAGTGAATGGGTGCGACAGCCCATTTCACATGATCTCGAAATACAGACCCTGAGGCAATGAAAGCCAAGGGGACTGAATGCCAAGAAGATTTTGCCGAACAGGCTAGAAGAGGATCTCGCAGATTTTCACGCACTCCTCTGAGGACTAAAATGTGTGGAAGGTGCACCACATGGCAGACGAAGCCTGGAATGCGCGAACTATCTACGCCAGGTAGTACTGGTGAGCCACAAACTGCAGTCAAGATTGAGGGGGTAGAAGTAGGTCAAGAGGGGGAGCAATGCCTCCGAGGTGTTGTTGTGGTGGGGTGAGCAATAGCAGTGAGACAATGGCACGAGCAATGGCTACGGGGAGTTGTTGTTGTCGTGTGAGCAATAGCAGTAAGACAATGGTACGAGCAATGCCTACGGGGTGTTGTTGTGGTGGGGTGAGCCAGAGGGAGGGAAATCACCCGTAACGGAGAGCTTTAGGCGAATTATGTAGCTGATGAATTATGCAAGTGTGGGAATTGCAAAATAGTGGTTTCCTTTTTGATTTTATTTGCTCAGTAAAAGGCGGGGTCGAGTGTATGTTATGTGTTATTTTTCTTCTTTTTTTTTTGGATTGGTGTCTCGTGTTAATGCTGTTTGGTTCATTGCCTGTTGTGGAGTGAGGTTGAGTCCTCATTCACGTTTATTTCTCTCTTTTTTTTTTTATTGATGCTTATCAGTCGATGTTGCTTTTGTTGATTGCCCATTATGGTTGAATAATACTTGTTCACGTGTTATGGTTTTCATTTTTTCTGATTGATATGCATTTGATAATGATGTTTTGTTCACAGTTCGGTAAAGTGTGAAAGGTCTTATTTTGTTACATCAGGATAAGTGTTTGATTTGCATATTGTGTGTGAGAGCGTGTGTAGGGCCACACGCCTGAATTTGAATCTTGTGTTAGTAGATTGTGGCTACACGCCTGAATTTGATTTTGATGTTAAGTAGGCTGGGCCACACACCTAAATTTGAATCTCGATTAGCAGAGTAGGCCATACGCCTGAATTTGAATATGAGGTTAATCATGGTCGTGTTATCATTAGGAATGATTTAATTACTATGTGTGGATATGCTGATAGCTAACGCTATAGAGAGAGTTCTTAATTATATGTGAGCCACTTTAGAGTTAAATGTTGTACACAGTCGTTTATGACTGACCAAAGAGTGATTCAATGGACTATTTGATTGATTATTGTTTTTTAATTGGGTACATTATCCATGTTAGAGATGTTGATGAAAGTGATGTCTTGAAACATAAGGATAGCACTGTTATATTGACCCATGCAATTGAGTTTGTTTTATCCAATTTGAGAACATTCGTCCCGAAGGAAATGTTGATTGGAACAACATTTTTAGGTACGGGCGTGTCATGAGTCGGCCGAATGTTCTCAAGCATTTAGGCAAATTAAGGGTAGTTTTGCTGTTGCTAAGAGCAAGTTTCTTGGGTTCTTCAAGTGTGCGAACTCAGGCATCACCAGAGGAGAATACCCCATGTTGTATACTGAAGGAGGGAGAGTTACTGGGGAGTGGTTCACATGTCTAGGGGGGTAGTAACAAGAACATGCCGACCTGCCGGTCCTCGGTGAAGGAGAATGTCCACCACTGGCTGGCTATTCACTGGGTTCTCCAGTAGGGCTGAAAGGAAGGCAATCGTGTAAGGTGATCGTCACAGGTAGGCGACTGTCAGCCCGCAGGCAGAGTACACTGACCATTCAGTCATTCTTGTTTTGAGAATGAATAGAAGGCTTCGGCCTATCGAGTGATTTGCACCTTGTAGTCTGTAGAGTGTAGTAAATACTTGAAGCATCAGTCCTGGCTGGTAGAGAAGTCCAGGCTGTTAGTGCAATGGGTAGCTTCAGGGAATCGAACATGAGTTTGAATAGGAGGTTATGCATTAACCACTTGGTACCCTTTGTTGGTGTTAGCAGCTGTGTGCTAGCAGCTGTGTGTGTGTGTGTGTGTGTGTGTGTGTGTGTGTGTGTGTGTGTGTGTAGGTAATCAGTGATTCCATTGGTGGAATGAAAATAACTCAGTTAGTTACTGGTGCAAGCCGTTGTGATGTGTGTGTGTGCCAGTGATTCCATAGGTTGAACCAGTTTAACTCGGGTTCTCTCTTGTTTGAGATTGGATATAACGTGCCTGGAAAACCAGGAAGTGTGTTACTTACGTAAGGGGAAGTGAACTCGCCCGTCTTGCTGAGGGCTCAAGAAATACAGCGAGAAGCAGAGGTTTGCTGTCGCCTTGAAGCCAACGATGGTTTAGAATTGTCCTCCAGGGTGGGGACGTAAACAGTGGAGGTTGCTGTAGCCTCGGAGCCGACGACGAGAAGAATTGTCTTCCGTGTGGGGACGGTCGACAGCAAGACGTGTCAGCCTGTTGGAGCCTAGACAGGGAGCTGCCAGACAACGGTGGGGTGTTTGCAGCCAGAGAAGACAAGCGGGAGAGGCTGACAGGAGCCCTTTCCGTGGAGAGGGTGAAGTGCAGTGGAGTCCGGGAAACTCGGTGTGAGGGTGCGACTCGAGCTCAAGCTACGTTGCCAGTGTCCCCCAACTGGGATTTGGCTAATCGGGAGGACACAACAGTGTGGCAGCTTCAGCTCGTGGTCGCACAGTGGGATGAGAGAAACTAACGGTCAACCAAGGATGCTGGGAAGTTTGGACGTTTCATTTGTTCTTAAGTTTATAAGTGTGCAAACAGAATAGTGGAATTGTGTTTTTCCTGGTTAAGTAAGAATAACTGAAGAACAGGGGATGCGATTTATAAGATTATCTCTATAATGTTTACATTTTTGTATGATACAGATAAGTGTGTTGTGCAGTGATGGGTCGGGGCTCGGAGTCAAGTTTAATAAAAGTTGATTATTTTCTGATAAATGTTATTGGTTTCTCGTCACCTTTGTGCGGGCCCAGTGTGAGTGACAACAGTGCGTGTGCCTATGCGAGAACGCATTTTGGTTGTGAAAGCGTAAATACTTCTGTCTATAACCCCCTGAATCCCTGAATATGAAAATCATATCTGAATAACGAGGGGGAGCGTCGGAGACCCGTCACATATAGGTTGGTCTCAAAAATAAAATGGGTTTTGGTATATAACAATACATGTCACGAAATTGTAGATAGTGGACACCTTTGACAGATACGATACTGAAAAGTTGCCTATATATTTTGTTTTAACATGAGAATTAAATTTGTTCTGACTATTTCTGAAACAGACCTTAGCCATGATGATGACTCTCTCGAACACGGATGGGCGTAGAAAGTTATTATGCACACATTTGATTTCCATCACCGTTTTTTGAATACCCATCAGCGAATCCTTCACCGAAGATTCCACAATGAAAAGGAATTCAAAACAAAATTAAGTCAGTTCCTTTACATATCAAGATATGAATTAAATGAAGATTTCCATTGAAATAGAATTATCTGCATTTCCAAAAGTTAAGGGATTGTAATACTGACATCGAATCTACGCAGAGCAACACTTGAAGAATTGACTGTGATTAGTCAATTATGTTAAAGCCAAAAGCCATTAATATGGCTATCATTTCAGCAACGAATCTAA
>JADBJO010008354.1:32500-40000 GCA_016801955.1 Conus betulinus | reverse complement strand
CAGATATGCTGTCGTTGTGACCGTTTTACTTGGTTTTCTTTCTGTGTGTGTAGTGCCAGGGACTTGGGGGACTCACACACACACACACACACACACACACACACACACACACACACACACACACACACACACACACACACACACATGGACAAGTAGACAGATAGATAGATAGGTTGATGGATAGATAGATAGATTGACAGATAGACAGATAGATAAATAGAGATAGAGATATACATGAAGGCAGAAACATTCTTGCATATTTAATCACAAAACTGACTTGTAAAAAGCATTCCAGAAATTTAATTTGATATTTTCTTCCATTTTCTTTGGTAATACACACATTGATGATCAGGTCCCCATGCACACACACACACACACACACACACACACACACACACACACATACACACACAACACACACACACACACACACACACACACACACACACACACACACACAGATGAACACACACTCACATACATGCACGCACACACACACACACACACACACACACACACACACACACACACACACACACACACACACACACCATACACGCACACGGAAGAACGCACACACGCACGCACGCACGCGCGCGAACACACACACACACACACACACACACACACACACACACACACACACACACACACACACACACTATATGCTATACATGTATACGTTGAAAAATGGATATATTCACCGCTGTCTCTAACTATGCATACGTTGAAAAATGGATACTTTACCAGCACTCCCCATTGTCTCTGCTATACATATGGTGAAAAATGGATACATTCCCCCCCCCCCAACACACACACACGCACACACACACACACACACACACACACACACACACACACACACACACACACACACACACACACACAATGACTGTAGGACTACCGGAGAAGTCTCTAACGAAACTTGGTGTGATGTCATTCACCTAGCCACTCAGGTTTTTTCAAATGCCAAAGTAGTCCTTAGTTCCATAATACCTGCTAGAGGCAAACACCACCTCAATACCATTATTTTACCATCAAATCTCAATATGCAAACAGCTTGTGAAATGCTGAAAGCTGACTTTATTGACAACTACACGACATTCACAACCACTGCAGGAAAACCTAAACTTGTCCTGTACAGAAATCTTATTCACCCCGGCGAAGCAGGTACAGCCAAACTGGCAGTTAATTTCAAGCAGATATTTCGCTCTCAACGTGATTTTAATTTCAGACGGAAAGTACCTGTGCATTCTCAGTTCAACTACACCAGCTCCAACCGTTCTGTAAATAACATGTATTCCTCTCAGAATCAACAGAACAGTTCCCCGGTTTACAGCCAGCAAAGCAATGCACCATCTGCCGATTATCCGCCAATAGAGTCCATGAATCATTATCCAACTCTTTTTCATAGAGACAACCCACTGCCACAACAACTTCAAGCGCGTCTGATCGTGCCCCCCGACCTTCGACCTCCCTTCCCCCCTCTTCCCTGTATAACAGCGGTCAGGCAATTCATGTTCCGCCGCCCTATCCCCCTAGTCAGGCAATGAACCCTGTTGCTCCGGTTCCCAATGGAAGGTTTTATGACCTAGTGGGCAATCATAATAATGTGCCTATGACACAAACACCACCCACTATTCCATATAATCAATTTCTGTTCAATTTGATGGCATACATGAACAGTCAACAAATGCAACCGCGCCACCTTGCTAGTTGAGTGTGTGTGTGTGTGTGTGTGTGTGTGTGTGTGTGTGTGTGTGTGTGTGTGTGTGTGTGTGTGTGTGCGAGCGCGCGCGCGCGCGCGCGTGTATGTGTGTGTGTGTGTGTGTGTGTGTGTGTGTGTGTGTGTGTGTGTGTGTGTGTGTGTGTGTGTGTGTGTGTGTGTGTGCTATTACCCGAGTGTTGCACCTGCCGGCTTTGATGGAAGTCACTGCACTGTTATTACAAAATAATTAATACTTGATTCTGATTGTATGCATATGTCATTCTTGTCTCCTTGTTTTATTCGCATTTTCGATCTACCATTTTCATCAGTCTTTGCTTTTCGTTCTTTTGGCCGTAAAGATTGATTTTGTAGCCTACAAACCTTGTTAACAGTGTGTTCTTGATAAAACGTTTCATGTTATTTTCCTTGATGTACGTTGTTAATTTGTCTCATATATTGATAAAAGTTAATAGACATAATCTGTCTTGGTTTTTTCATTCAACAGTTTACCGTTTTGGCTATATTGTATATATTTAACTACCCATCACTTTGTAATAAGAAGTACTTTGTGCATAGGCCTGTGGTTTGTATAATGAATGTTAAAGTGGTAATATGATGACTTCTACGTTAAATACATGGCCCTCACACGAGGGGCTTCGTGTTGGATATCTAAATATTAACAGTGCCAGAAATAAGACCGATGATATTGCTACAATTTTACACACAATGGGAATAACTTTCATGTTTTTTGCATAGCTGAATCCAGATTAACGGATATGATACCAGATTCCGATATGTACATGCCGAATTATGACACAATCCGACTTGATCCATTTGCACCAAAATCAACAGGATTACTTTTATATTGTGCAAATTCAGTAAGATTTAAAAGACTGTCACATTTAGAGAATTATGGCATTGAATCTGTTTGGATAGAAATAAGTCTTAAACATTGTAAACCGATTATTATAGGATTTCTATACAGAAACCCAGCCGAAACAAACTGACTGGTATGATAAGTTTAATTTGATGATGGATTCTGCTATCTTAGCATCCAAAGAATTGATTGTTTTGGGGGACTTTAATATTGATTTGACAATACCAGGAACAAAATGGAGTCGCAGTTATTCAATGTATGGATTAGAACAAAATCATCGATCGACCAACACGCATTACTGAACACTCGGAAACCTTAATTGATCATGTTTACGTCACCTCAAGAGCAAATATTGTGGAAGTATGTTCTGTTCAAATCGGATGCAGTGATCATTCATCTGTTTTGTTTTACATGGATGAAGAAAGGTGTAAAATTCCTAAGCTGGGACATAAGGAAATCTTTTACAGATCTTTCACACATTTTGACAAAAATGCATTTCTTGATGATTTACTTTCCTCGGGCTTAGATTATGTTTACCAGATAAGAAACCCTGATGAAGCAGTCAATTACTGGGTATACATTTTCAGTTCAATATATGAGAAACATGCCCCTTTGTTAGAAAACGAGTAAAACATACTATGAAACCCCCGTGGTTGACGAAGGAAATAGACAATGATATACATAAAAGAGATCATTTACTCAAGTCAAAGGAAAAAGAAAAATTTAGAAAACAAAGAAACAAAGTGAATTCCATGAAACGAAAAGCGAAAAAAAAAATATTTTCAAGATTTGTTATTCTCTTCTCAGAATTCAAAATCGATCTGGAAGGCTATTAATCTTTTAACTAATGGTAAATCGAACTCCAAAGTTAAGAATCCAATAAAGGATATTTCACCGGAAGATTTGAACTTTCATTTTGCAAATGTTGCTAAGGACATAATAGTAAATGATAATACAAATCAAAATGATTTACGTGAACTAAAGCAATATTGCTGTTCTAAAACATCTCTCCTCAACTTTCACTATACCGTCAATTTCAGTAAATGAAGTGTGTTATGGGCTAATGTGTCTAAAAAAACAATCTGGAACAAGAGGTTTAGATGGAATTGATGGAAGGATACTGAAAATTGCCTCATCTGCTATCGCTGATACACTCACCTATATTTACAACTTGTGCATTGATAAAAAACCAATTTCCTCTTATATTCAAACAAGCCAAAGTCATACCTTTGTACAAAAATGGTGATTCCACCAATCCGTCTAACTATAGACCTATCTCAATATTACCCATTTTGTCAAAACCACTGAAAAGACATATTCAAAGACAATTATTCTTCTCACTTTAAGCATTATGATTTGATTCATGAAAATCAGTCAGGCTTTAGAGAAAATCACTCCTGCCATACGTCTCTTATACAGCTTACTGATTATTGCCTGTCAAATATAAATAATAACGAATTTACTGGAATCCTTTTTGTCGACTTTGCTAAAGCCTTTGATGTTATAAACCATTCCCTTCTCATGAAAAACTTGCACACTATAAGCTATCGAACCAGGCCATAGACTTCATTAGATCTTTTCTTACTGATCGTCAACAACTTGTTGAAATTTGTAGCAGACGGTCAGAATTACTCAATTTGGAATTTGGTGTTCCACAGGGATCAGTATTAGGACCTCTCCTATTCTCTATTTACATAAATGATTTGCCTTTATACATAGACTGTGATTGTGAAATGTTTGCTGATGACACTTCATTACAGTTTAGCAGTGATAATCCTATGATTTAGTAAATAACCTTCAGAACAACATCGACAGATTGATTAAATGGACAGAAATGAACCACATGTCCCTGAATGCAAATAAAACGAAATGTATGTATGTGACTACACGGCAAAAAAAAGGCAGAAAATGAGGTCCCCGTTCACAGCGCTATATGTCAATGACCAAAGGATTGAGGAGGTAACATCTCATAAAGTACTAGGGGCTATCATTGATAATGATTTAACGTGGTACGACCATATTACTGACCTTGGAAAACGTCTTTCAAAAAGGATTTATCAATTATCAAAAATAAAACATTTTCTGAATCTCCAGTCAAGGAAATTATTTTTTCATGCACATATTTTATCTCTCATTGATTATGCGTCTACGTCTACGTATGGGATAATTCTAGTGAAACAAATTTGAAACAAATCAATCGTTTACATAAGAGAGCTATAAAGTTGGTGCAATTAAAATCTAATTCCTTGACAGGTGATGACTATAAAAAGTTAGATATTCTTCCATTCAAAGAGAGACTCTTTTTAAATAAATGTTTATGCATGTATAAAGTAGTTAAGGGAATAGCTCCAAAGAAAATTATCCGAAACTTTGCAAATAATGAAAAAAGAGACATGTTCAAAACTTTCGTTTCCTAGACCCCCCGTAACAATCTTTACAAATCTAGCTTCATATATTCTGGAGGAACGGCATGGAACAATTTATCTTCTTCTTTAAAAACATGTCCTTCTAAACTACTGTTTAAAAAAGCACTGAAAAAATATATTGATGGACAAATCATATGTCTCTCTCTCTCTCTCTCTGCTCTCTCTCTCTCTCTCTCTCTCTCTCTCTCTCTCTCTCTCTCTCTCTCTCTCTCTCTCTCTCTCTCTCTCTCTCTCTCTCTCTCTGTCTCTGTGTCTCTCTTTCTCTCTGACTGTCTGTCTGTCTATTGGATTCTTTGTCAATGCTATCTGTCGCTCTGCCTATCTGTCACCCCCCCCCCCTCCCCCCCCCCCTCCTCTCTCTCTCTCTCTCTCTCTCTCTCTCCCTCTCAAATGTCTTTATTGCCATGCCTGATATGTTGTCCATTGTCCGTCAAAATATTGATTAATGGTTGTTAATTGTTTCATTGTTTTCATTCATTGTATATTTCTGATTTCTACATTTTGCATTGCTTCGCGTTTCTGTTTTTTTTTTTTTTTCTATTGTAATTGTTTTGACTTGACTTGACTTGACTTGACACACACACACACACACACACACACACACACACACACACACACACACACACACACTCACGTGCGCACAATTCTTTAAACATGGATACATTCCCCACTGTCTCTGGCTATACATGTATATGTTGAAAAATGGATACATTCCCCGCTGTCTCTGGCTATACATATGTTGAAAAATGGATACATTCCACGCTGTCTCTGACTATACATACGTTGAAAAATGGATACATTCCCCGCTGTCTGTGGCTATACATACCTTGAAAAATGGATACATTTCCCGCTGTCTCTGGCTATACATACCTTGAAAAAATGGATATATTCCCCGCTGTCTCTGGCTATACATACGTTGAAAAATGGATACATTTCCCGCTGTCTCTGGCTATACATACGTTGAAAAATGGATACATTCCCCGCTGTCTCTGGCTATACATACTTTGAAAAATGGATACATTCCCCGTTGTCTGTAGTTATACATACGTTGAGAAATGGATACATTCCCCACTGTCTCTCGCTATACATACGTTAAAAAATGGATATATTACTCGCCGTCTCTGGCTATACATACTTTGAGAAATGATACATTCCCCTCTGTCTCTGACTATTCATATGTTGAAAAATGGATGAATTACCTGCTCTCTCTGGCTATACATACGTTAAAAGATGGATACATTCCCCACTGTCTCTGACTATACATACGTTAAAAGATGGATACATTCCCCACTGTCTCTGACTATACATACGTTAAAAGATGGATACATTCCCCACTGTCTCTGACTATACATACGTTAAAAGATGGATACATTCCCCACTGTCTCTCTGACTATACATACGTTAAAAGATGGATACATTCCCCACTGTCTCTGACTATACATACATTGAAAAATGGATACATTCCCCGCTGTCTCTGGCTATACATACATTGAAAAATGGATACATTCCCGGCTGTCTCTGGCTAAGGATACGTTAAAAAATGGATACATTCCCTGTTGTCTCTGACTATACATACATTGAAAAATAGGCCTTCCATCATCCCTCTGACCCCCTTTGACCTTTTGAAAACTTTCAGGCTACCATCATTGGAATGTGACGAGTTGTAGCACTGTTACAGCTACAAAGATAGTAGGGAGAGCACAAACTTCTACCATCATTGGAATGTGACGAGTTCTAGCACTGTTACAGTAACAAATATACTAAGAGTTGAACAAAATCTGGATCCACCCATTGAGTCAGTTCTTGCATGAAAACAACATCACCTTCCCCGCCAGTGGAGTCAACACAGGTGCAGACATGAAACATTATTTCCTGTATTCCTTTTCTTAACAGGACAGGCAAACATGAAATAACAATCTTTCCATCATAAGAAAAATTCAATGTTCCACGAATCTTTAGTGGGCAGTCATTAGCCCAAAACTCTAATTGCCCAGCTTTTAAATTCAGTGAAGAATTTGCAATGACCTCTGTATGTTTACAGATCCGAGATGTGCTACATGATCTTGATTTGCAGTAGCGTGTATCTTGGCCCTTTTTTCTTAATGCACAACACACTGTAATCAAATCCAAAATGTACAAATGAATCAACTTATAAAGCGTAACACCCGATTTAAGAACAACGCAATGATTCTAAAATCATATGATCTGAAGCAGAAAAAGATGTGATGTTCTATCTTGAAATCGTAAAATTAAAAACAAACAAACAAATAACCAAACAAACCAAAAAAACCCAACTAGGTTACAGGCGCTGCCTACTCAAAGACTAGTAAATACGCAAACAATTTTTTTCTTCTTTTTTTCGAATTTACTGCTTTACAGATTTTCTTGCTTTTGCGTATGAGTTTCAGTTTCATATGTGCATGAATGTGAGCGAACACCTGTTGCTACTGAGGTAAGGAGCAAGGACACCGGGAGGTGACTAACGCCAG
>JADBJO010008354.1:20000-22500 GCA_016801955.1 Conus betulinus | reverse complement strand
TGACCAAGAGATGTACTGCACCCGGCGGCGGTTGTACTCGGTGGACTAGTAATTGCTGCAGTAATCTATGTATATTAAAAAAGGACGGGAATCCAGTTTGCAGAGACAGTTAGTTGGTCTGCCATCTGATATCCTCCCCCCCCCCCCTTTCCCTCACTGTGATCTACGTTCTTTTGCATGATTCCACCATGCCTGTGAGTGGTCATGAACCATTCAGTACCCACTCCTATTGTGGGGTCAGATGACGGATTAAAAAAGAAATGTTGCAATGGCATGTGTTTGAGATCTTTTGGTAACGAGTGCTGGGGGTGGGAGTGGTGGGGGAGTGAGCGATGCTCTTATTTGCAATGAGATCAATTAATCAAGGAATCGATCATTCACATAATTAAACAATCAATCAATAAAGGACGAGTTGGGCGATGCACTCTTCCTCTGACTGACCTGAGATGAACGGTAGCCTGCTACACTGTCCAACTGTCCATGCCAGACAACGAACGTCGGCCTCGTGTTTTGAGGGGGTATGGGTGTTGTTCGTATTTGCAGTAGTATCGATCAATCAATTGCCAAGTTAGTTAACCAGCCAAACCGTCAGTCAGCGGGCCAGTTTATCGATCAACGCTCAGACATTAATTTTTCACATCCATGAACTGACTGCCCAAAGATATGATCAAATGAAAAGAAAAATCAAATCTAGGAATCAATCTGTCATTCAGTACCTTCACCCATATACCTATCAATTAATAACGAGAAGTGGATGATTCACTGATGGAAGAAATACACACGCCTAAGGCCTTCTTTAAAAAAACAAATTTGAATGTTACCAATATGCAGACATCGTTTCAGTAAATCTGGATTTCAAAATATCAATGGCCATTGTTGGGCATAGGGAGATCATTTGTGTATATCTGGATTTTAAATAACCTATAGTCTTGCTCGAACAGACTTGGACTTACCAAAGACACACTTGTCTTTTTCAAACATCTATCTTTTATACATACACCAACAGCAACTCTACTGTGAACAAATCTGGATTTTAGATGGTCAAAAGGCATCTTTATTTAAAACTATATAAAAAAACCCTAACAGCCACTGATTGTGACCTGAAATAAATGGTTGCCTACTACAATGACCATGTCAGACAAAGAGCCTCCATTTCTTGTTCTGAGGGTGTATGGATGTCGTTCATATTTGCAGTAGTATCAATCAATCAATGAACAAGTTAACTTACCAACCAACCAGTCAACCAGATGACGAGTTGAAGAATAAACGGTTATTCATTAAGCTGTCACATCAGTGATCCATAAATCGGCCAACCCAAATATCCAATCAAAGGGGCAAAAAATCTAGGGACCAATCTGTCGTTCAAGACCTTCATCATCTACCTATTAGATGAAAACAGATTATTTACTAACTGAATGAATACGCAGGTCTTATGCATATTTAAACATGTGTGTGTGTGTGTGTGTGTGTGTGTGTGTGTGTGTGTGTGTGTGTTATAAATGTATGGATATCAATTGTATAAATCTGGATTTAAATATCTATAGCGATTGTTCGCCATGCGAACATCATTTGTATAAATCTGGATTTTAATTGAACACCTGAATTATGGCCATTGTTCAAACAAATCTGGATTTGTCAAATGCACACTTGCCTCTTCAATACATCTGAAGGCAATACGAATTCAGTTCTTCTTCAGTATGACCTACAATAATACTCATACACCGCAAGTGAAGGATTTCATAATTATGCTACATTTCCCTGATTTTTCTTGTTTTTCCCCACCTTCCCCTCCCCCCCCCCCCCCCCCCCCCCCCCCCCCCCCCCCCCCCCCGCGCGCTTTTTACTTTTTCCTTTTAAATCTTTGCGAAGTTATTGAAAGTTATAGATACACGACAGTGAGGAAATCCAGTCGAGCTCGTTTCTCACTTATTTCTCTCCGTTTTTCACTTTCTAAAACATCAATTTATACTCAGGGGAAAGTGACGCCATCAGCCCTTAACCTCAGCTCTGGTCTCAAAATATAGCAGACACACCGATCATACCATAAATGCAATGCCTATACACTGTGCTCGAACTGTTCATTTATTACTTTGCACACGAGTAGGTTTTATATACACTGTCCTTACATTTTCATCATGTTTTCATTTGGTTTTGTCATAGTTGGATTATCAATATGAATCTGAAACAGTACATCTGTCTTGTCTATTTAGGTGGTAACAGCGCTCTTCTCAAAACATCAGACTTTGGGCAAACAGGTATCAAATGAAATTCTTCTTCCACACTATCATACAAGGGGCCCTTATCATCCATTCTTGGGTCATATCTGAACTCCCAGAAAATGTGAAGGTTTAGAAGACTTTTCAGAACTAGATTTAGCGAAATGCTTCCTGACATGTCCCGAGGTATGAACAGATAATTAGAAAACCAATGTCACGCTAAAACAAAGTAAAAGTATACTAGCAAACGTTTTTTTTTTTCGAAATAGCCAAACGCTAATCAG
>JADBJO010008354.1:10000-15000 GCA_016801955.1 Conus betulinus | reverse complement strand
TAAAAACAAGTCTGGTGCGTCAATCATACATCGATGTCCAGTGGATCAGCAGACCAATTCAAACTACAATGGGGTGGGTACAACTGATTCTACTTTGCCTGCTCATTCAACGCATCGACGACATACTGATTCAAGTACGTATGATGCACAAAACTACATAACTGTTTAATACATGTCCAAAACCAGTTCATACTCAGTTTGGGGATAATTGGGAGGGTAAATGTCAGAAGCATACCTTATGTGGCACATTCGTAAAACACATAGGGCCGCACACTGGTGACTATCAGATTGCTGCATAGAACACCTATTTCTCCCTGTTCCTGTGTTCCATGTCGAAAACGTGTCAAACAATTTTGTGGAGAGACTGGTTCCTGAATGTGGAAGAGGACAGGCTTCAAACATACATGCTCAATGTGGATTGTAAATGGAACACGTTGACAGACTCACCGATAAAAATCAGTTTGATGCGTGTAACATACATGGCTGTTTAGTGGATACCCAAACCAGTCTCGGCCTTTCCAGTCAATCTCCTTAGATGAATAAGCATGAATATATCTACGCTTACTTGAGCACGACTGCCTCATAACGATATTGTACTTGGTGATTAATCTTTCTTGCATAATCACTTTAATTTGTAATACTATATTCTTTGTAAAGTGTGGGGTGTGTGTGTGTGTGTGTGTGTGTGTGTGTGTGTGTGTGTGTGTGTGTGTGTGTGTGTGTGTGTGTGTGTGTGTGTGTGAGAGAGAGAGAGAGAGAGAGAGAGAGAGAGAGAGAGAGAGAGAGAGAGAGAGAGAGAGAGAGAGAGAGAGAGAGAGAGAGAGAGATTGTGTGTCATATGCGTGCTTTCTCTTCTGTTAATATCAAAAGTTACTGATCTTGTTGTATGCCATTTTTGTAATGTATGATATCATGTAACAGTATAGAATACATCTGAATGGATATTTGTCAGGTGGAAAAAAAAACGCATAATATTACCCTTGAGAATAATGTTATCAATCTATAAATCAACCCCACTTTCTCTGTGGATGCAACATTTTTTGGTAATTTATCAGGATTCAAAACAAAAAGTTGTTTATCGCCTTACCGCATTCATTTCTTGAATATCTTTGTAACACACGTGTTACTGTAGAATAATTAAAAAAGTCATGACTCAGCGTCGTAAATACTTGTGTCGTTTCAGGGTCTCACTGAAGGGACGTAACTGGTGTGTGACTGTCTGAACGTCACAAGTAGTGTCCCCTTTAAATAATGGACACCAGCCCCTCCCGCCACTAGAATTCTTTCCAGTTGTGAAGAGCAACCATCGCATATTATTATTCCAGTTCTCTCTCTCTCTCTCTCTCTCTCTCTCTCTCTCTCTCTCTCTCTCTCCCTCTCTCTCTGACCGTACGCTTCTTGTTCCTTTTTTTCACTGATTTTCTTTTTCTTCTGTGTATTATTCTGAAACTTTTTGTTGTTGTTGTTGTTGTTGTTTGTGTTGTTGTTGTTGTTGTTGTCGTCGTCGTCGTTGTTGTTGCTGTTGCTGTTTTTACTTTCTTTTTCTTTCTTTCTTTCTTTCTTTTTTTGCTCGCTTGCTTGCCTTTTTACTTTACTGTGTGGAAAAAAAAAACAACTACTGTTTGATTTTAGACATTTTACCTTGTAGCATCAATTGTTCATTCAATTTACTCAAGATGTCTTGTTCAAATGAAAGTGCCTAACCCTGTGACCAGACCAGTGTAACACATATTGTCCGTTTAAATGAATGCCATTTGTGTAACAAGATACTGATGTACGCCTTTACTGAATGAACCCCCATATATTCATTTGCTTGGACCTAATGAAGCCCGTCTTAATTCCCAAATTACAAATGAAAATACTTGCAATTTCAAGTCATAACATCATTCGTCGCGATGTTACGCAAACACGGTGAGACTGGCATTGCTGTAGGATGTCCACAGTAGCATGTTTCAGTTTGTTAGAAGAACTGATCTAAGAGACCACGGGAATTGAATGTGTCTGGATTGAGATGAAATATCCAAAGTCTCTTCTTTCTTATTAACTGGCTATTTATACAGAAATCCTGTTTGATCATTTAGTTGGCTTGATGATTTTGTACATATGATGGCCCCAGCCGGCGAACCCAGTCGCAACATTCTGCTATTAGGTGACTTTAACTACAGACTTCAACATAAGTTAAGGATCACACCGCAGAATGCCTTAGGTGCTTTCAAAATCAAATATCAAATAAAGGTTAGTAATTGCCAAGGTTTCTGAACGCGACAGTCGTCAGGCCTTCTCAATAAATACTGCCAAGCATGCAACAGCTGCACTGACTCCCCTTGAGCGCGCAGAAAAAGTGGGTCTTGCTTGGCAAAACAAGCTGTTTGTCAGCAATCCGTGCACACTGACTTGAACTGTCTACAGGTGAAAATCCTGATGCACGTGACAGCATGAAGGTATGGGAGTGCGTTGTGCTCACCACAATGGCCATAAAAGCCGTCGAATACCCGTTCTGAAGCACAACACCAAAATGCCAGCTCGAAAGTATAAGTGATCACTCTCCTATATCATGTGCGTGTGCTAGTTCGCGCGAGCGCGTGTGTGAGTAGCGTTTGTCCATGTGTGCGAGTTGGTGTGAGCGGGTGTGTGCACGCGTGTGCGAGTGTGCGAGCAGGTGTTCGTGTTTGCGTGTGTCCGAGCGTGAACATGTTCTTGTGTGCGCATGTGTTGTGCTCGTGTGCGTGTATGCGTCAGCACGTGTGAGCGCGTATGTACGAGCGCGCGTGCGATTGTGCGTTTATGAGCACTAGTGTGGGCGGGCGCGTTCGTGCGCGTGCCTGTTTAGATGTGTGCATATTGTGGGCGGCTCTGTGTGTGTGTGTGTGTGTGTGTGTGTGTGTGTGTGTGTGTGTGTGCTTGTGTACCAGTGCGTGTACATGTGTGCTTGTTTGTGTGTGTTTGAGAGAGAGAGAGAGAGAGAGAGAGAGAGAGAGAGAGAGAGAGAGAGAGAGAGAGAGAGAGAGGTGTCTGTGTGCGTGTGTGTGTGTGCACACGTGTGTTTGTGTATTTGTGTGTGTGTAGGCGAGGAGGTGCGAGCATGTGAATGCATGTGCTCTGTGTGTCCGTGCATGCATGTTTATGCATGTACATGTGCACGCCCGATTGCTGGCGTCTTCGTTCAAAGTGTGCGCACCTGGTCGCACTTGTCCGCTTGTACAGGAATGTGTACACACTTGTGCTCATTGGTTCGAGTTTCAGCGCTGACGCGTTTGTGCGTGTGTTCTTGTACAGGTGTGTCAGTGATTGGTTGTGAGCGGGCATTCATGTGTGTGTGCTTGTGTATGAGCGCGGATGTGCGCGTTTGTTCGTGCGTGCAGGGGTGCGCGCGATTGTTGGTGCCTATGTATGTGTTTGTGTGTATATGTGTGTGTGTGTGTGTGTATGCGTGTGCGTTTGTGGATGTGTGATTGTGTGCATCTACGCGAGAGTGTGCGTGCGTGGGAGGGTGCGTGCTAGAGAGCGCGCTTTGGTGTGTGCGCAGGCATGCTCGTGTGTGCGCATGTACGCGCGTGCATGTGTATGCGCAACTGCGCGTGTGAGTATATGTGCGCGTGCTTGTGCCTACAAGCGCGTATGTGTTTAAGCGTATGTGTGTGTTTGCTTGTGTAACTGTGCGCGTGTAGGCGGACGTGTCCAGGGGTTCACGCGTGTGCGCGCGTGTCCGCGCGTTTGTGTCTTTGTTTGCACGTGTGCGTCCATGCGCTCCTGTTAGTGCGCGTCTGCACTAGCACGTTTGGGCACGTCTGCATGTGTGCTTGTGTGTGTGTGTGTGTGTGTGTGTGTGTGTGTGTGTGTGTGTGTGTATGTCCGTTTGTGCATATGTTTGTGTGTTCGTGTTTGAGTAAGTGCGAGCACATGAACACGTATGTGCGTTAGTATGCGTGTGCGAGGGTGTTAACGCGTAAGCAGGTGTGCTTACGTGCACGTGCGCGCGTATATACATACATACATACATATATATATATATATATATACTTTCGTTTTGTTTTATCTTACTACCTTTCGCTGACTGCTTTGGGGGATGCTGTTGGATTCTTTTTTTAACCCTTGGTGGTGAGAACACCACAGAATTACGGACTGTGGTGTGTCTCTATTTGACGACGCCAAGACACAGACACAATCAGCCGTGTCTCCCTAATGAGTCCGATCCAGCAGACAAAAGACCTAGGAGCAGGCAATACATTTAGATCTGCCTTCGAGAGGAATTGCGATGGTTTCCCTCATGCAGCTAGTGAAGGGTTTTCTTATTTATAAAGTACATTTTCTCATTTTACGTCATCTTCCACCTTTTTCATTTTTTTTAAAATTTCAAATCTTTGCCAAGCAATTACTATAATGATGGAAGAATTGTTAACCTGCACTTGTTTTCCCCACTACTTAATTGTTCAGCATTATATATATATATATATATATAGCTACCTATATATATCTATATCTATCTATCTCTCTCTATATATATAGATCATGAACAATATATAAAAATGTCCTTAAAAAATCTAAAAGCGCTCGACCAACTAGGGAGCAACATCTGTTAAAGATACTGTTTAAAAATGAAGCATAAAAAACCGACAAGCTTGTTTCGAGCCTCTTTCCTCTTGTTCTCATCAGGGTATCCTCCCAGTGCACGCTGTCGCTCTTTTATAGCGTGTGGTACCTGATTCTGTGACAATCTCATTCGTTGCTCGTGTGGTCTGTGGTTCTTGTTGGGGTCTGTTCATGTGGGGTGTGCTAACAAAGATTTCCATTTGTGCCTGCAATTGTTTACTATTTCTACTTTTGTGTTCAAAGTTGCTAGGTGGGGTTTACATAATATTAACCACTTTCCTGTGGAGCATAAGTTGCATTAAAAAAAATATTGTTGTATGGAGTTGCTCTTTTTATGATTTTTCCATGATATGCTGTAGTCTATTTTTTTATCTTTAAGTCTCCAAATGTATTTACTCAGCTCTGTTTGG
>JADBJO010008354.1:0-5000 GCA_016801955.1 Conus betulinus | reverse complement strand
GAACCTTGAAAAGTGCGGGAGAAATGTGTCATATTATAAAAACACGTTTTTCTCTCTCTCTCATAGGCACAACCTTCTGTGCATGGACCTTCACACAGATCATCATGATTTTGTGTGCGGTAGACTAGAAACGTCAGCACTGAGAACAACGACCCCTCCCCCCCTCCCCCCCGTCAAAAAAAAAAAGTGATGTAGACTAATTCATGGTGAGGACCTGACAACAAAACAGACTAAATCATGATGAGGACATGACAACAAATCAACTAAATCATGGTGAGGACATGACAACAAAAACAGACTAAATCATGATGAGGACATGACAACAAAACACACTAAATCATGGTGAAGACATGACAACAAAACAGACTAAATCATGGTGAAGACAAAGACAACAAAACAGACTAAATCACGATGAGGACATGACAACAAAACACGGTAAATCATGGTGAGGACACATGACAACAAAACACACTAAATCATGGTGAAGACATGACAACAAAACACACTAAATCATGGTGAGGACATGACAACAAAACAGACTAAATCATGGTGAGGACATGACAACAAAACAGACTAAATCATGGTGAGGACATAGCAACAAAACAGACTAAATTATGGTGAGGACATGACAACAAAACAAGACTAAATCATGGTGAGGACATGACAACAAAACAGACTGGTGAAGACAGACTTCCAGTCCAGTGGGAAAAACGCCAAGACACAGCCTTTCCCAGGAGCCGATACCCGGAATGAGCAGAAACTTGTGATGATTACCTTCAGGATCCATCGGAAGAAGGTGAAGAAACAGGACCACACAATGACCAGGCCCTACCTCAACAAATCAAAAGATCCAGATGTTGCAGAATCTGCACAAGCAGCAATAGGACGAAAATGTGTACGGTTCACTGGTCTTGATGCTAGAGCACAGACATGGGTTTTGTTTGTGGGTCTGTGATACCCCCATGACAAGGCCACCACTGCAGGTTACTTCAACACTCACACTGGGGACTGATTTAGAATCACAGTGTATGTAAGACAAGGCGGCTTCTCTCTCCTGCTACTCTTTTAAACATCTGTTGGAGAGAATCATGATGACACACTGAAGAAATGTAAAGGAACAGTTAGCACTGGAGGCAAGGCAAACAACTTGAGTTTACTGACCACATTGATAGCCCAGCAGGAAAAGGTCAGGAATCAATACTTATTTGAAACACTTCAATTAAACTTCAACAACCCTTGGCATGCAGATTAGAGCAGAGGAATCTAAACTAATGGCCAGCAACATCACCGGTAGCAGCGGTAGTATTAAGGGGATCGATTAGAAGCTAAGAGAGAGAGAGAGAGAGAGAGAGAAGAGAGAGAGTACATACCTGTGTGCATGCGAGTATGCGTGGGTACGTGCGTGTATGTATTTGCAGGTGTGGGTGTGTGCACATATAATCACAGAAAGACCGCCAATACCATATTAAAGTATAGCCTAACCGGACTATGTATCAAACAAAAAGTAACTTTAAAAGCAAGATCGGAATCAGTAAAAGCATCAGTTACAGATATACCGATAAACATGGCAGGATGTCCTAAGGGGCACATCTTCAAACAAAATATGATTTCTTTTTCACCCATTTTGTTGAAGCATTATATTCAGTTGTGAGAGCATCTAGTTTTAGTCAACAAAACGTTGAAACAAAGTTTGTGTATTCATATTGTCAGGCACTTATTTCGGTTTTGCGTTAACGTGTCAAGGGTGTGCCTGACAATTTGTGTGAAAATTTGGTTGTCTCGCCATGACTCCCTTCAATTCAATTCGTCTCCAGAAACAATACGTTAAACTAACAACACATTTATTCAAAACACTAAGTGAGCACGCAACAAAGTTATCGAATTATAGACTAAAGCGAGTTCTTCCTTTATCTTTATGTTACGAGGACTAAATAAATGTTATATAGCTTTGGCCTTTCAAGCTCGCACTGTCTTTTGGAGTCAGCTATCGACGTCGTGTGATGGTCACGGACGATCTTAGTTGCTCTACGTTGTTGTCGCCCTCAATCACCGGTCCTGAACACGTTCATCGTTGATGTTGCAATTCACTTCGTGTTGACCTCGTGTTAAAACGTAATCCACAGCGTTGACCACAGCGTTGACCTCAGCGTTGACCTCGGCGTTTACCTTAGCGTTTACCTTAGCGTTGACCCTATCTACGACATAAATGTATACCTGCCCTTGCCTAATACTAGGATACAGGTTCTATTTTCTGATACCATTATGCAACACAAAATGACTTTGTTCACCCAGATGCATTCCACACAGTTCTCCTTCGGCTATGTACATCTTCCACATGTCTTATCATTTTCCCATGCGCAACCCAGACTTGAGATGAATGCATTCTCTAATTATTACTTCATTCAAATATGCATACACTCTCACATGCGCATTTAATAAATGTATACCTTTTTGCAGCCAAGCCTCCATCAAGGAATACCGGAGGTGCACTCTGACTCACGCACCAACATGTTTCTTGTTTGAAATCATTACAGACACTAATAACACATGGCGAACAAAAATAAAATACAGTAGAATACGGAACAAGCACCACAGATTTTCTGCGCACGGCATCATTAGCTACTTTTGATTAGTTATTGTTATTCTAATGCATCGTTATTATGCTCATGCGATCTTGATTATGATTCAAATCTACTTACAGCAGTTCCAACAAACAGGTTTTCACGTTCCGCTCTGCATTAATTCAATGAGCACACATCGCTGCTGCTGCTGCTGCTTATGTTAGAAAAACAAAAGCAGTATACTTTTTTTTAGAATCTCGCTTACTTAATCGGGGTTCTGCAACGTTGGGGGAAATAACGTCACAGTGCCTGACGTCAAACCACCGTGACGTTCTTCGCTGGATGAGTTAGGTCCTAGAAGGACATTTGTTTGCTCTATGGAGCGGGGCTCTTCGAAGTTTGACCTCCGTCAACATAAAACAGGATCCTCCTGGCTGTTCGTGGCTGTGCTGAAAGTCCTGGCGTGGCTAGAGGTGGTGCGTCGGTAGGGAGACTGGACAGATGGCGAGTCCCGCCTCGGTGTTGTGTTCTCGAAGGTTTTGCCCCACCACACCTTCTGTTTTTTGCTCCTGGATGGACTCCATCAGAGAGTACTAGTTTCCAGGAGGTTGTGTGTTGATAGGCAGACTCCGGCAGGGGTCTGTAGCCTTGGTACTCTGGAGAGCCTCGAATGTCGCTGCTACTTGGTCATGTAAGATCGCATTTTAAGCGTTTCCGAGAGTTCTCCTAGCAGCCTCCCCATACTTGTGCACCACAGCGACCAATCAGAGGGTTGAAGACGAATTCCCTGGCTGAGTCTGGCCTTCCCAATCACAGCTTTTGGACACTCTGATGCATATTACAGTTCTGAATGAAGCCTTTTCGCAAACCTGTTACGTACTCATTCAGAACTGTGTTCCTAAATAATGCAGTACAAAGTATGGGTTGGTCTCAAAGATAGAAATGGGTTTTGGTGTATGACAATACATGTCACGAAATTGCAGGTGGTGGACACCTTTGACAGATACAATACTGAAAAAGTGAACTGTATGTGTTTTAACATGAGAATTTAGTTTGTTCTGACTATTTTCTGAAACAGACCTTAGCCATGATGATGACTCTCTTGTAAAAGTGATGGGCGTAGAAAAGTGGTGCACACCATTTGATTTCCCAGCACCGTTTTTTGAAAACATATCAGCGAATTCTTTACCTAAGATTCCACAATGAAAAAGGAATTCAAAACAAAATTAAGTCAGTTCCTTACATGTCAAGATATGAATTAAAATGAACATTTCCTTTGAAATAGAATTATCTGCATTTCCAAACACTCAAGGGATTGTAATACTGACATCGACTCCTACGCAGGAACAACACACTTAAAAAATGGACTGTGGTAAGTTAGTTATGTCAAAGCCATTAATATGGCTATCATTTTAGCACCGAATACAAATCTATATTTTCCGACGAAATAGGATTCTTTTTACCTTTAAGTGACTGAATAACAACAGCAGACCCGGCCTCTTTATTTTTTGTCATATACATATCAAATACCATCTTTCCTTAATATGATAGGATAAAACGTTGATTAGTTTTTTTTCAGGAAACTAACGACTTATTTGAAACAACTTCAAGGAAAATTTCAACAACCCTTGGCAGCAGATTAGAGCAGAGGAATCTAAACTAATGACCAGCAACATCACCGGTAGCAGCGCTGATATCAGGGGAAATCGTTTAGAAGTTAGTTAGGAGAGAGAGGAGAGAGAGAGCGAGAGAGAGAGAGAGGAGAGAGATGAGAGAGAGAGAGAGAGAGAGAGAGAGCAGCGTTTACATATCCTGTGTGCATGCGATCGTGTGCGTGGCGTGCGTACGTGTCGTGTATGTGTTTGCAATGTGGACGCGTACATACAACCACAGAAAGACCACAATATATATTAAAGTAAATACCTAACCAGGACTATGTATCAAACAAACGGTACAAAAAGCGAATCAGTACTCAGTAGAAAAAAAAAAAGACCCCAAAAACATCAGTTACAGATATACCTGATAAACATGGTAGGCATGTCCTAAGGGGCACATTATTCAAACAAATATGATGTCTGAGATTGTTTTGTTTCACCAAATATGCATTTTGTTGAATCATTATATTCAGTTGTGAGTGCATCTAGTTTTTAGTCGATAAAACGTTGAAACAAAGTTTGTGTATTCATACATGTCACGAAATTGCAGGTGTTGGATATCTTTGACAGATATGATACTGAAAAGTAGACTAGATTGTGTTTTAACATGAGAATTAAGTTTGTTTATGATTATTTTGAAAGTCCTAAGCCTGATGATGATTCTCTCGTAAAGTGATGGGCGTAGAAAGTTGTTGTGCACCACGTTTGATTTCAGCACCGTTTTCGAAAACATATCAGCGAATTCTTTACCGAAGATTCCACGATGTATTTATTGAAGGAATCC
>JADBJO010008353.1:95262-97547 GCA_016801955.1 Conus betulinus | reverse complement strand
CCGCTAAATCAGTCGGCTGTTTTATGTGTTGCTTCCTAGCCATTGGTTTCATTTTCTTTTCAAAATTTCAATTCATGTATAGAAACTGCCTTGCTCTGTTACGCAAAACACGTACTTTTATGAGCGCATGCAAACACTTCCTACACACACGCGTATACCCAAGTTCTCAATTTGCAAGAAAGGGTAGAAAGGGCACGAAGAAGAAAAGAAAGGAAACCAAAAAAGGGGAGAAAACAGAGAGAAGGCTGGACAGATCAATGGAATAGAAGCACAAACAAACACAAAAAACCAGAAGGGTTAAGACACAGACAGACAGACAGATTTCTGCATCAAGGATTATAAGACATGTGAAGTGATAACACACTATAAATGAATGATGATTTCATTAAATGTATAGAGGTGATCGAACAACATACATAAACTGTCGACTCGCGTATAAATCCTTGTAAATAAAGTGATTATTTCACATATCAACCACACAACACATGTAGCACAGCGTGAGATAATGTTGTTTGGATTTTTTTTTTTTTTTTTTTTTTTTTTACCAATTCCAGCAGTGAAAAACAGATTATCGACAAAATAAGATGATAGCCATCAAACAAAAATCAACCATACAAACAATTTTTTTTTAAGCAAGAAACAACAAACACTATCATTTTGTTCCCGTTAGAATTGTGCAAATTTTATTTTCTCCCAAGGCCGCGAAATAAACATCCGGAAAATAAAGCAGTATAAAATCGTTTTCCCTCTCTTCATTTATCTTTCCTTTGCATAAAACCCTGCAATTCGGCAACATTTGTCGTGCTTCTATCAGTTTACAAAAATTTCAAGCAAACGTACGCAGCACTAAGAGCGACAACTCCATCAATCTAACGGTGCAACATCAGACCGTTTCTAAAGTCGCCTGGCTATTAGTCTAACTGACAACAGATTCAACCTGATGGACGTATCCTAAAAGCAATATTTGTAATTTTGCGGGTTGAGTAGACTAACTAATGAGTGAAGCTGAGGATTTACCGTTCAACTCTCTGTCCTCGCCCCCCTCCCCCCCTCCCCCCCCCCCTCCCCGCCACACTCCCCACCACTTCACCCTCCCTTTCTCCCCCTCTTCCCCGTCTCCAACCTTCCCACTCTGTCTCATTCCCCTGAACGAATGCAGACTAGATGACAAAACTGTTTAAGGGTTTTTTTTTTTTTGTTTGTTGTTGTTTAGTTTTCTTTTTTGTTGTTTTGTTTTTGTTTTTGTTTAATTCTCTGCTGTGCGTATTAAACTTTCGTTTATCGACGCACTTGCGCATGATCGATGGACATGTTTGGATTCATCTGTTCAGTGGACTTTCTTTCTTTGTTTTGTTTTATTTCTGTTGTCGCCAAAATATCTAAAGGGGGGGGGGGGGGGGGGGGGGTAAGACCATTCAGTGTACTGGGAGAAGAGAGAGAGAGAGAGAGAGAGAGAGAGACAGAGGACAGACAGACAGACAGACAGACAGACAGACAGAGACAGACAGAGACAGAGAGAGACAGAGAGATGACTTAGAATTGTTGTGTATTATACATGTATATTACTGCCCATGATAAAAATGAAATGACGTATGTTAAGTCATAGTGCAGTTTTCGAAAGCGTTGTGGATAGGTGTTTAGAGTGTGCGCTAAATAAATATCCGGTAATAGTGGAAGTTTTGGGGGAGGGGGTGTGGTGGTGGTGAAGGTGTGGTGGTGCTGATAGTAGTAGTAGTAGTAGTAGTAGTAGTAGTAGTAGTAGTAGTAGTAGTAGTAGCAAGAGCTGCAGCAACGGCAGTAGTACCAGCAGCAGCCATAACAGCAGCAGCAGCAGTTGCGGTTGTTTAGAGACAATCAAAGAGGTGGGGGTCTCTTGGCATGAAGCCAATAATTATAGTCAACAGACAAGAGGCACACTGATCAACATATCTCTGCCAGGACAGGCAAAGTCTTCGTCATGCTGAAAACATCCTGGGCCAAAACGAAATCACGCGGATAGACGGTAAACAAATCTGTACTGTTCTAAAGCCAACTCAGTCATGATAAATGGCTCTAGCGAATGGGGAAAAAAAAGCCAAGGCGATTCAACAGGAAGATACTGAGAATCAATCATTAACACCTGAGGCGAAAATTTTTTTGGGGGAGCCGGTATAGTTTCAGCTGGTACAGCGCCGAATTCGTAATCATGGTGATCCTGGTGTTGCGGGTTCGAATCTTGGCCGGGCCGTTTCGGTACAGGGGGATTTTTCCCTCGGAGTTAATATTGGTTCTAACTCCATTTCCCA
>JADBJO010008353.1:82762-92762 GCA_016801955.1 Conus betulinus | reverse complement strand
GTGTGTGCATTTGGTGTGTGTGTGTGTGTGTGTGTGTGTGTGTGTGTGTGTGTGTCTGTGTGTGTCTGTGTGTCTGTGTGTCTGTGTGTCTGTGTCTGTGCGTCTGTGTCTGTGTCTGTGAGTCTGTGTCTCTGTGTGTTGGTCATTAAAATCAGAGGTTGATACAAAAATAAGTTCTTTTCAGTCAGTGTGTTTGTTTGCACGTGTGTTGTCTGTGCAATCAAAGGTTATTCCGCCCATAATTTTTCTGTCAGTGTGTGTGTGTGTGTGTGTGTGTGTGTGTGTGTGTGTGTGTGTGTGTGTGTGTGTGTGTGTGAGTATAAGTTCCAGTCTCCCTTGTTTACTTATTTCTTTATCCATTATATATAGTAATTCATGAATGGATTTATCTCATTTATTCTTACACAGAGAGAGAGAGAGAGAGAGAGAGAGAGAGAGAGAGAGAGAGAGAGGAGAAGAAGAAGAAGAAGAAAACGTGTGAGGAATGATGGAATGCAGCAAAATGAATAACATTTGAAAGCAGGGATAGTCGTTGTATGTCGTAGAATTTTGTTTGTTTAAAATAAAACGAAAAAAAAAGAAAAAATAAAAAAAAGAAAGAAAGAAGGTTTTTTTTTGTTTTTTGTTTTTGTTTTGTTTTGTTTTGTTTTTTGTAAATGGAGAAAGGAACAAACATTCCAAGGGTCTGAGTCTTGGAGATGTGGTCCATCCGCTGTGTCCAAGAATCTTGTTTCACCACTAGTTCTCGGCTTCTTCAAAGGCATTTTTTTTAATGTTTTACGCGAGTTCGTGTCAATATTGGATCAAAGTTATCTGACTTAAAATAGATAAATAGGTAAGTGAATAAACAAATGAATAAATAAATAGATGAAAAAAGAATAAATAGATAAGAGTATGAAATTGTATGATAAACAATGAACATATAAATAAATAGATAAATAAAGATCAAATCAACAAAAAGATAAGTAATACACTTTGGTTGGCAAGACATTTATTTCTCAAGCTTACAAAACACGCAGCTGTGTAATTCCTTGCAATCTAATTATACTCACAAGCGGGAAACAAAACAAAAAATCACATGCATATGTTTACTTGTATTTGAAGACTCCATGATGTGTGTCAGTGTTTCTTTATGAGGAAACAAACTTGTAGCAGAAAGTATGTCACACAAAACATAAAAGGTCGCACCCCATTAAAGAAAAAAGAACTATATAGTCCAAAACAAGGCTAAGAATACGGACAATAAGCAAAAAAAAAAAAAAAAAAAAAAAAAAAAAAAAAATGATGTGGAAATTGAAGCAAAAAAGGGGCGCGAGAGGAAGGTGAGAAGGGGAAGAACAGCAGCAACAGCCACACACACAGCAGTCAAAAAAAAAAAAAAAAAAAAAAAAAAATGGGAAATTGAAGCAAAAAGGGGCGCGAGAGGAAGGTGAGAAGGGGAAGAACAGCAGCAACAAACCACACACACAGCAGTCAAAAAAAAAAAAAAAAAAAAAGAGAGAGAGAGAGTGGCGCTGCAAACGATCGAGAAGTTGAGAATAGTCAAATTTACGAGAGGGGGGAAGGAGGAGGAAGTGAGAGAGAAACGAAAAATAGAGAAGAGAAAAATGGGTAAAAAAAAAGAACGAGAGAAGTGATCGTGTGTAAGAAAGGGGGGGGTGAGTAAATAACAAGAAAGAGGAAGGGTGAGACGAAGAAGAGCGAGCATAACGACGAAAAAAAAGCAGATGGCGAGAACGCAAAAAACAAATTCAGCCGTGGAAGTTGTCTATTGATGTAGAAAAAAGAAAGAAGGAAGAGAAGAAGTAAGGAAGAAAAACAAAAAAGAAGAAGCAAATCCGTACTGTTTCTGTGATCGCAGAAAGAAAGGAAAATCTTTGAGACACAAGCAAACCTGTATTGTATGTATGTATCGACCGCAGTTCTTCAAAGGACCGTGTCCTTTTGCATCGGACAAAGCTGCGTTTAAGTGCTAATTTTTTCTCGTAACTGCAGAGACATATTGTGTATATGCACCGTAATAGGTTACCTTTGCTATGTTGCGTCATACTCCGTTGTGTTCTAATCGTCGTATCATATTTTAATGTATGATATTGTATAGTGTTGTGTATGTACAGTGTTTTTCTGAAATCTGGACACAATGTAATATTACCCACATCAAAAAAACGACAGACTCTCGAGTCTACACTTTGATGTACACTGGATTTTATTTTGATTTTAACGTCCCCCTTCCCGCTTGATCGTAAAAATAGGCTGACGAGCTAGTTTTTCGGGAAGAGCCAATCAACTGAAGTCATGTGCACTGTTAACGCACGTAAAAATACTCACTGTAACAAATGAAGTAGTACCTCTGTGAGAAAACTCACTTTGATAATGAAAACAAAAACAGGCTATCAAGATAGAGAGAAATGGTGGTATCCTAATCAACGATGAAATATAGAACCATTCATATGTTCTAATCAACGATGAAATATAGAATCATTCATATGCTCTGAGGTTTCTAATCAACGATGAAATATAGAACCATTCACTTGCTCTGAGGTTTTACCGTCTTCTAGATCGGTCTCGTCAGTGAGACACGTTTGAAGATGTCTGTGCTCCCTTAGCATCAAATGGAGATACACCATAGTCTAAATTCTGCGGGGTTCCTACCACCACGGATTCAAAAACAGAATCCATTAGCACCCAAAGCAACCACAGAAAGGTAGAAAAGTAAAACGAAAAGAAAGTGTGGTAAGGAAATAAGTTGCTGAAAAACTAAAATCATTATATAAACAGTATAGAAATGTAGGGGATAATCTTTGAGCCTATGCTTGAGGATCCATTTAAGGATGTAAGGGAGGTCAAAAGATGTCACTGGTCAGATGGTACGATGGCAACGCATTTAATCCCCCGAGAAGAAAATTCAGCTGCAGTCTCATTGGTGAAACTGAGACGGATGCTGTAAAAGAGAATTCGTCGCCTTCAGGTGAGTGTGCGTGCGTGCGTGCGTGCGTGTGTGTGTGTGTGTGTGTGTGTGTGTGTGTGTTTGTGTGTGTGTGTGTGTGTGTGTGTGTGTGTGTGTGTGTGTGGCCTTTCTGCTGAACAGGATCTGACCTTTGTACTGGATGTGACCTTTTGCAAAGCGTGATTTATTGCAGAATGTGACGTCATTGCAGGATGTGACCTGTGTTGTAGGATGTGACCTTATTGCACAATGTGACCTTTTTTGCTGAATGTGACCTTTTTTGCAGGATGTGATCTTATTGCAGAATATGACCTTATTGCAGGATGTGACCTTTTTTGCTGAATGTGACCTTTTTGCGGGATGTGACCTTTTCCTGAGATGACCTTTTTGCAGGATGTGACCTTTTTGTAAAATGTGGCCTTTTTCCGTATGGCATGCTTCTTAGCCCTGTTAAAAAAAAAAAAAGAAAGAAAACATTATGGGTTCTTTTTTTTAGGGCCATCAATTCGTAAAAAAAGGCCACTTCCTCCAAAAAATCACATCTTTCAAAATGTTCATCCCAGGAAAAAGTCACATCCTGCAAAAATGGCGAAGTGGTTAGCGTTGCGGACTCCCGGCTGGGAGGTCGTGGGTTCGATTCCCGTTGGAACAATGTGGGATTTTTCTGCCCCGACCGATTCCTTACCAAAGTTGAGTTTGCTACGGCCTCACCTGGGAAGACGGAGAGTGTAGCTCACATTTCTTGACCAACGCTGCAGGTGTCTGTATCTCTCGGGCCTGGTTGACACCGGCATATATTATGAAAGTAAGCGTAGAATACAGCCCTGTCATGTAGTCTCAGACCGGAGTGGAAATCCATAGCATTTTCATCATCCTCTTTCTCATCGATCAGCATTAAAAAAAAAAAAAGTCACATTCTGTGGCCCTTTTTTTTGCCCTGCCCTCATGGTGACCTCAGTTTCGATGTTCTCTCCACATCTGTGGCCATGGTTTGACTGCAAGGGGGTCGCCGGTATCGGCGAGTCCATGGGGGCTGTCGTTAGACGGGCGTGGTGGCGCCCTCCGGAGGGAGAGCTCACTCACGCCGGCTCCGCGACTAAGCAATTATTGTCGTCAGTAGGGGGCTTAATAGGTGGTGTCCTGCGTATGTTGGATCAGAACAGGCGCCATTGAACATCAACGAAGTGTCTCGTTAGCAGTATGGTGTCCTGTCCGGTGGGTTGCCTCCTGACGACTTGACTTTGACTGCTCCCTGTGGATTGCCGGTGCCGTGGGCTTCGGCGGGTCGGGCCAGGCTGTGGCCGTGGACGGGGAATCGGAATGAGCGGCATGGGTACAATGCCACTGAGGTGGCACAGAAGATGGGACAGGGGGGAAAAAAGAAGAAGAAAACTTTGTGGTCGGCTCGGTTTTAAAACACAATATGCCATACACCTCTCCCAGCTTTAGTTTTTGTTAATGTTGTCTGTCAGTAGCTTTTACTCTACTCTCTCTCTCTCTCTCTCTCTCTCTCTCTCTCTCTCTCTCTCTCTCTCCTCTCTCTCTCTCTCTCTCTCTGCTCATTTCGGACCACTTTTCCAATACGCAGCTACACCCGGACTCATTTCGTAACTGTCTCAACGCCAGTCAACCTCGCAAGGATTACACCCATACACGGAGAAGCACCATGGTCAGTAAAGGCGTTCAATACCTCACGCTTTACAAGAAGAAAACTAAGAGATCTGCTGTAGAGCTTGCCGTGTCCAGCCGTCAATCGCACAGTATGTACAACAGCACACATCATCACTGTCACTGTCCACCTGCCCCTGCATCATCCTACCCAACCCGTGAGCTACTAATACTACATATGGATGCTGACAGCCACCATCACAGAAATACTTTGATGGGGTGGGGGGTGGGGGGGGGGTGAGGGTACAGAAAGGGGAAGTTAAATTGGAACTCACTTCTGAAATGATTTTTAGTAGCAGCATTTCTTGATGTTTCTCCCTTAACCCCCACCCCCTAACCCCCCCCCCCCCCCCACCCCCACCCCCAACCCCACTCCCACCCCCAGAAAAATTTGGAACGATCATTTTGGAGAGGTATCCTTTTTTGCTTCTCTCTCCTCCTGCCCTTTCCCTTTACCCCATCCCCCACGCTCCAGGGGAAAAAAACAGAATTCTGTAAACTAAAGACAGACAGACAGACAGACAGACAGACAGAATGTCTTATATATTACTGTAAACAGGATTAATTTGACAAAATCAGTTTCGAAGTGACATGACTGCAGGCGGAATTTGAATTATCAGCAAGTCCGCCGAACGACACGAACAAACAAACGCCCGTCTTGCGCCGAATTTAAGAAGGTAAGTGATTGCTCGTTCTTCGTTGTCATTGTCCTGAGAGTTGTCTATCTTGCCTGAAGAAGACCTAATCGGTCCAAACGCTTCGTGTTTTTTTGTCTTGTGTTTTGTCTCTTTCTTTGGTGGACTTACTAATAATTCTTCTTGAAATTAATTTGACAAAGCTAGTAGGGAAAAATGGGGGCCGGAATAGCTCAGTTGATAGTGCGCTGGACTCTGGTGATCCTGGGGTTACGGGTTCGAATCTCCGACGGGCCGTTTCGGTAAAGAATATTTTTCACTCGGATTTAACATTGGTTATGACTCCATTTCCCATAGAGTCCTTCGAATTAGACTATAAACCGAGGTTCCGTGTGTGAATGCACGCACATCTTGCACACACGTTAAATCCCATCACTAACTTTCGGAAGAGAAGGCCAGTTTGGCCGTTGGTATGGATGACACATTACACATAGATGCACCCTCCCCGAAGACGGATAATGGCTGCCTTAATGGCGAGATTAAAAAAAAAAACTGGTCACACACACAAAACTCCACTGCCTGTCTATACAAGGAGTGTCCGCAGGAGTATCAACCTGCGTATACGGAAAGAAAGTAAAAGAAAATAGGGAAAAGTCCAAACAAAATCTGTGGAGCTCCCGGTTTGAAAAAAACGAACGGTAGCGTATTTTGTGTGGCAGCTGATTAAGTCTGCTGGGGATGGAGTGGGGATAGTGGGAGGGTTCCAGTTCTTTTCCTTGGTAGCAGTAAAGGAGGCAGCAGCAGCAGCAGCAGCAGCAGCAGCAGGAGAAGGAATAGAAGCAGCAGTAAATATATTTTCAAATTTGTGTTTGCCGGTGGCGTTGTTCTTGTTTTCGTTCTGATCATGATCAGTGTTATGTTGCTGCTGTTTACACTGCTGCTGTTATTGTTTTTTTTTTTTTTTTTTTTTTTCCCGTCACACATTTTATTCAAGCAACAGAAGATACATATACGCAGAAAGAGGACAGTGCGCAGAGATTTTCATACATACATATTGTTATTGTTATTATTATCATCATCAGGATCCCTTAACATTGCAGCAGCAACAACCGTAGAAATAGTAGTGGTAGTTGAAGCTGCAGCAGCGGCAGTAGTAGTAGTAGTAGCCATATTCATGCAGAGTCTTCCCGTGGCGTTTCTTTCTGACCAGCAACTCACTGGCAGACATCAATGCATATCTATCAGCATCAGGCTGGTAGCCAAAAGGCCCCCGTCACAGATTATCCTGCACTGCTGCTCCCAAGAGCCAGCCCCACTGATCTTCGTGGGCAGTCGCTATGTATTTTGAACACTTTTTGAAGACTGTTTTGATTTGGTGTGATGTTGTGTGGTTTGGTTTGGTGTGGTGTGGTTTGGTGTGGTTTGGTGTGGTGCGGTTTGGTTTGGTGTGGTGTAGTTTGGTTTGGTGTGGTGTAGTGTAGTTTGCTGTGGTGTGGTTTGCTGTGGTGTGGTTTGCTGTGGTGTGGTTTAGTTTGATTTGGTTTGGGTTCTTCTATTTTGTTGTTTCTTTTTTTTTTAATTTGTTTCATATTTTCATCCAATTCTCGATGATACATGTTCAAAACAAATACTGGAGGGAAATTACCGTGTAATGATTACTTATCTAATTTGGGACGGAAGGAAGAGAAAAGGGAGGGGGAGAAAATAACGAGGAAGAGAAAGGAGAGGAGTGGTGGGCACATTTTTTTTTAGGTACGAAACCTTGCTGTCACAGCATAAGAATGCGGGTTATCGAATCGCCTTGAGACCAGAACCGTGTTGTCACGCCTGTCTGGAATCGACTTTCGCCTCCTGATTGAGCCTCCTCAGCAGACTTGGTTTCGTGGACTGGGTCCAGCAGCCACAGTGTGTAATACGCCGCCTATGATAATACTGTGGTATTCTCTCAGCCGAGGTTCGAATCGCAAACTACCTCCCAATGCAGCCAGTGAATGACAGAATACAAACTGCGGAGGAAAATGTAATTTCTTTCTTTGTTTTCTTTCTTTCTTTCCTTTCTTTTCTTTTCTTTTTCTGTCTTTTCTTCCTTCTTTTTTCTCTTCTTTTCTTTCGTTCTTTCTTTCTTATGTTTTTGTTTCCTTTTACTTCTTTTCTTTTCGTGCCTATTCTGAATTTGATTGACATTTTCCTACTCTCAATCAACTTTTTTTTAAACGGTTAAATCATTTTCATTCTTGTATGACCGACCATCCATCAAAAACACATTTTCTTTTTTAAAAGAGTTGAGGGGGGAGGGGGGGGGGTCAAACACTATTTTTTTTCCTTTTGAAATATTTTCATAAATTCACACACACACACACACACACACACACACACACACACACACACACACACACACACACACACACACACGGAGACGTACATTGAGAGAGGCGGGGGAGGGGAGGGTAAATAAACAATAGACAAAATACAAATAAAAAAATATCACTTAAAGTTTCGTATTCGAAAGAAAGAGAATGAATTCCTCATTTATGCTTTTCTGGTGTTTTTTTTAACTTTGTTTTGTTTCCTTGGTTGTTTGCTTATTTATTTTTTCGTTTATTACAGGGGTGTGGGTGGGGTGTGGGTTTGTACTTGTTTTAAGAACAGAAATCATGTTTACGCATACCCTGTGCCAATATTCCCAGTTTCTGATTTATGCCGGAATACGTGTGAGGGGAAAGGGAGGTCACCGCTTTCATTCTTATCCTCCTTTTCAAATAGTCTTTCCTTCTTTATCTTTTTTCTTTTTTTTTTGTTTTTTTTTTGGTTTGTTTGTTTTTTTTTTTTTTTTTTTGTTTTTTTTTTTTTTGCTCTGTCTTCCTCTTGGTTTCTTTCTGTCTTTCTTTCTTTTTTTTTTTCTTTTGTTCACATTATTCAATTTTCAACAGGTAACAAGTAACAATACCACTGAGACATCAGAATTTGTTTTATTCACCTTCCAACCCCCTTTTTTTTTTTTTTCCTTTTTTTTTTTCTTTTTTTTTTTTTTTTTTGTCTTTGTTGTCTTTGTTTTTTTCTCGCGGGAAGTATTTTTGTACCCACTCCTGTATGTACATTTTTTTCCCCAAGCATCTCTTAATGATCAATGATGTCTACAAAACAAAAGAAAAAAAATATTAAACTGAAGCAGCAACAAGCAATAGCATATGGTATGCTCAGTGACGGAAAAAAATTACAACGATAAACACATTGGCGAAATTGTATTGTCAACACTGATACGAAAAGGCGACAGAAAAATGCTAAATATTGTAAGGGAAAACAACTTCTTATTTCCTTAACATACCTAGTTCACGTGTTTGCTCTTTTTCTTTTGATGAGCTGTTCAACAGATACGTGCTCTCTATCAAACAAACTTCATACAGTAATTGTATTCATGAATAACTGAGAGAGAGAGAGAGAGAGAGAGAGAGAGTTTTGACAAAAAGGGACTGAAGCCGGAAAAAAAAAAAAAACGAAGAATGAGTGAGAGGAAAAAGGTGGGGGAGAGAGAGAAATATAGAGAGAGAGAGAGAAAGAAGGGGGGAGGGGGAGAAGAGATTCAACTGTTCAGATGTAGATGTAGATGGATATCAATTAATCATGTGTTGGATCTTTGGGTTGGGAGGCAATCCAGTGAAATCACATGTACAACTCAATCATCAGAAAATGATCGGAGCAAAAAAAAAAAAAAAAAGAAAGGAAAGAAAAGAAAAGAAAAAGAACAAAACAGGAAAAAGAGGCCATAGTTTGCAGACTTAATAGAGAGAGATGCGCGCGCGCGCGCGTGCACACACGCACCCATGTACGCACGCAGCACGCACGCACGCGCGCACAACACATAAACACTGACACACTCAAACACACAACACACACACACACACACACACACACACACACACCACACACACACACATATACACACACACGCGCCCTCCGCGCGCGCGCGCGCACGCACGCACGCACGCGCGCGCGCACACACACACACACACACACACACGCACGCACGCACACACGCACGCGCGCGCGCGCGCGCATACACACACACACACACACACACACACACACACACACACACACACACACACACACGCACACAACACAAAGAGAAAGTAGACAGACAAATGTAAGACAGTGTAGATGATCGGTTTGACAATGCAGCTAAAATATAAAGAAAGAACAAGAGTTAGATGCTTTTCCCAGCTTAATAAATAAAGAGCTATGTTCAGAACATTATAAGCAATTTCTTTCATTCCCTGCCTCCGCGTGAGAGTCATTTTTTTTTTTTTTAATTTCTCAACATGTTCGCTTGTCTGTCTGTCCTGTCTGTCTGTCTGTCTGTCTGTCTGTCTCTGTCTCTCTCTCTCTCTCTCTCTCTCTCTCTCCGCTCACTCTCTCTCTCTCTCTCGCTCTCGTCTCTCTCTCTCGTCTCTCTCCCTCTCTCTCTCTCTCTGTCTGTCTGTTTCGTAGGAATTGTGTGTGGGGGTGCCTGTTCGTCATTCTGTCAGTCTGACTCAATGTCTCTCTCTTTCTGTCGTATTCTCTCTATGTTTGTCCGTCGTGCGCTGTCTGTCTGTCTCTGTCTGTCTGTCCCTTCTGTCTATCTGCCTTCTGAACTCAATGTCTCTCTTTTCTGGTCGTATTCTCTCTATGTTTGTCCGTCCGCTGTCTTTGGCCACAGGTATATTAGTTGGATACTACCTCGTTCTTGCGAGTTTTCCTCATCTCTCCG
>JADBJO010008353.1:80000-82735 GCA_016801955.1 Conus betulinus | reverse complement strand
TGACACTCTAGAGGGGTTGGGCCACACCCGGTTTATGACTCGGAGATATCCCTCTGTTGCCCTTTTTTTTCCCCATCTTGGGACGAGTAGCAGCAATGGATGGATTCGAACCCCATGCCCCTCTGGGCATGCTCATTTCCACTTAATGGACTCGCGCACTAGCCACTGAGCCACTGGGACACCTGATATTTGTAGAAAACCTTGACCAGATCCAGCTTGAATGCTCATTTTCCACTTAATGACTCGCGCACTAGCCACTGAGCCACTGGGACGCCTGATATTTGTAGCGAAAGTTAAGCTTTATGAAGTTTGTTCCTCCTGACCAGATCCAGCTTGAACACCCTCTCTGCTGCTTCTGCCATTGCTTTCAGGGCTCTGGGTTTTTCCCTCCCTGCAACTGAGAGCTGTTTCAGAGGCTGTATGCAGGCGTTTCCTACAAACCCTCTAGCTCCAATTTCTGCAGTGAGGACTTTGACCTGATAGCTTTCTCTCCTCAGGCTGTTTGCCAGATCAGCATACTTTTCAGTCTTGTAGATTTGAGCTGCTTCAATTCTGTTCTCATATGGCATCGTGAGCTCGATCATGATCAGCTGCTTGGTTGACTGAGAGTGGACTACTACTTCTGGTTTCATGCCACTCTTGCTGATGATCTCTTGGGTGACTCTTCCATTTGGGGAAGTCTGCAGTGCACTCCCAGTCATCTGCCCCGTCCAGCAGACTCTGCCTGCATGTTCCGAGTGGCACTGTTGTTCTTGGCCATGATTCGCTGCCTCCTGCCGTGAAGAATGTTGCGGGTGCTTTTGGAGTCCTGATTTCCCTTTTGTGGTGTTGGTACTAGCCCAGACTACTTGTACAATCTCTTTGAGCACTTGGTTGTGCCTCCATTTGTACCTTCCTTGAGCCAGAGCCACTTTACATGAGCTTAGGACATGCTCCACTGTTTGTTTTCCATGGCAGAGGGGGCATGGAGGATCGTCTGTTTTTCCCACTTCACCAGGTTTGCATTTGAGGGCAGAAGGTCATATGCAGATCTGAGAATGAAGCTGATCCTGAGAAGGGCCATGTGCCAAATGTCATTCCAAGTGAGACTTCTTTGGGGGTGCATTCTCCCACGTTGTCCATTGCCCTTGCTGGCTCTGGACTGCTTTTTGGAGTCTTTTTTGGTCTTTTTCTTTTTCTCATCTCCTGAATCATATGTTTCTTTTGGCTTTTCCTTTGGCCTTGACCACCATTCAGTTTTGGTCGCCCCCAGTCCTTGTCTGTTGGTCTGTGTGTGTCCTGTTATTTCTCTGATCTTGAGACTTTCTTTTGCAGAATCCATCGCCTCTTGAACTTTTCCATTTTCTGCCTGTCTTCCGCTGGGGCTTGATTGCTTCTACCACCTTGTCTCCTGAGTCCTCCAGCATGCTTTGAAGTCTGATCTTCCTTGCTTTGTATTCCTCCAGGATGGATTTCAGTGGGTAGTTTAAGCTTTGCTTGGCGCAGTACAGCGCTATGTCAGTCAGACAGGGTGGGACACCAAGCCATTTCCTTGTGAACTTGTTGATTTTGGATTCCATTGCCTCCACTATGCTGGTGCAGATGTCGTATATCATCAGAGGCCATAGGAGCTTGGGTATCAGCATGAACTGCAGACACCAGACCTTGTATTTGCCAGGGAGCCCACATTGGTCAAAATGGAACTTCATTCTGGATGAGGCAACTATGTCATCCAGCCTCTCCAGCACATGACGTGTCTCGTCTTCTCTGGATGAAATCACTGTAGTGTCATCCATGAAGGCCTTGAGAGGGGGCATCTTGTATCCCATCGCCAAGGTCTGTTTGTCTTGCGTTGCTTGTTGCTGCTTTCAAGATGACTTCCATTGCCAACACGAACAGTATTGGGGAAATTGCACAGCCCATTGCAATGCCCACTTCCAAGTTGATCCAATCTGTTGTGTACTCCTTGGTAGAGAACCGCATTGAGAAGCCATTGAAGTACTTCTTGAGCATGTCGCGGATGTTCTTTGGCACATGGTACATCTCAAGAGCCAACTGTATCATCTCATGGGTACAGATCCATATGCGTTTGCCAGATCAAGCCACACTACGTCCAGGTCTCTCTTTTCTGTTTTTGCTCTTTGGATTGCGTCCCAGATCATTGTGGCGTGTTCTACACAGCCAGCCACGCCTGGGATGCCACCTTTCTGGACTGACACATCCAAGTACTTGTTTTCCATGAGGTACTTGGTCAGCCTTGCTGCCATGACAGAGAAGAAGATTTTCCCTTCGACGTTCAGTAGTGATATTGGGCTGAACTGGCTGATGTCACTTGAGTTTTGCTCTTTGGGGATGTACACACCATCTGCCGTCATCCACTGGCCGCTGATCTTTCTGGTTTCTCCAAGCTGATCGCAGCAGCCTGTGGAGCCACTCCAGCACCTTGGGACATTTCTTGTACAGCTGGTAAGGTATTCCGTTTGGCCCTGGTGATGATTTGGCTCTGGCTTGTCGACAACCTTCTTGATTTCCGCCAACGTTGGAGGCTTGTCATTGAAACTGTTCCTCAGGGTTGGTTGGCCACACCAGACCTTGAATGTCGAGTGGTGCTTTTTGCTCTGTGAGTCAGAGTATGTTTTCCTCAGATGCTGCTCAAGAACTCCTTTGTCCACACTTAGGGTCCCAGATTTTGGCTGCTCAAACAGAGTTCTGGCAAACTGGAAGGGGTCTCTGAAGAAGCGCTCTTGTGTCTTCTT
>JADBJO010008353.1:60000-65000 GCA_016801955.1 Conus betulinus | reverse complement strand
TCACTCTTTTGCAGATGATACTCAGTTACAAAAGTCTGCAGAACCCCAGTCATGTCAACGAGCTGGTTCAGTCAATGCAAGCATGTATTCAGGATGATAAATCATGGATGACATTTAACAAACTCAAGTTAAACGATGAGAAAACTGAAGCTTTAGTAATTTCTTCATCAAGAACGTCACTGTCTGCTCCATTACCGGACTCGCTTGTTGTTGGTGATGCCACTGTTCCATTTTCAAAATCAGCAAAGAATCTTGGCGTTGTTCTTGACTCACATCTGACAATGAATGCTCAGGTCATGAACGTAATTCGTACAGTTAACTTTGAACTCCGTCGTATCAGTTCAATTCGCTATTTCCTCTCAACTGAGGCAACAAAAAACTCTCGTTTCGGCATTTGTGCTCTCCCGTCTGGATTATTGCAATGGTCTCCTTGTGAATTGCCCACAAGAACTATACAAAACGATTTTCAGAGTTTACAAAATACTGCAGCACGCCTGGTCTTGAGGGTTCACCGTAGAGACCACATCATCCCGCATCTCCACACTCTGCACTGGCTCCCCATAGAAGCACGCATTAGATACAAAAATGCATGCATGTGTTTTCCGTGCCATAAATGGATCTGGCCTTGTCTATCTTTCTCACCTGGTTAGCATATACACACCGGCAAGAACACTCCCCTCACCATCCGACACTCTCACCCTCTGCAAGCCACGCGTTTCAACAAAAACCTATGGTGAACGTTCCTTCTTTTTTGCAGCTCCTTCTGTTTGGAACTCTCTCCCACTTTCGATCCGCTCTGCCGAAACTGACTCTGTTTTCCGCTCTGCACTCAAAACCCATCTGTTTAAGGAATTTTCTTTATAGAAAACATTTTTGTCCTGGTGTTGGGTGTGTCATTGCGTTACGTGTTGTAGGTGTTGCCCTTGAAAACTGACAATGTGTGCATGCGTGTGTGTGTGTGTGTGTGTGTGTGTGTGTGTGTGTGTGTGTGTGTGTGTGTGTGTGTGTGTGTGTGTGGTGTCAGTGTTGTTGGTTGGCCAGCCCCCCCCCCCCCCTTCCTGCTATGTTTCATTGTCATAATTGATGAGGTGACTGGGTTTATGGTTTAGAATAGTGATTTCTGTTTTTACATGTTTATAGTTACACATTGTAAAGCGCTGTGAGCTCTAGTGAGAAAAGGCGCTCTATAAATGTACGTTATTGTTATTATCATTATTATTATTACTATTATTATAATTATTATTATTGTAACGTAATCATCAGCACCCACAACATTTTGATATACATTACAATGGACAGCAAAGCAAAACAATGCAATTTAATAAGTTCAATGCAATGTAATTCAATTAATCCAATCCAGTATAGTGCAACATCATCTTAACAACACAGTTAAATTCCGTACAAGAAATACGACATAACGCAATGAAATTCAATGGAAAAACAATCCAATGCGACGCATTCAAACAGAATGCTTGCTAACCACAGGGCTGATATTTGTAGGAAAGTTTTTATGAAGTTCACTCCCTGCAACTGAGAGCTGTTTCATGAGGCTGTATGCAGACGTTTTTTTCCAAACCCCCTAGCTTTCATGAGGCTCATGCAGTTTCTGCAGTGATGACTTTGACCTGATAGCCTTCTCTCCTCAGGCTGTTTGCCAGATCAGCATACTTTTCAGTCTTGTAGATCTGAGCTGCCTCCATTCTGTTCTCACATGGCACCGTGAGCTCGATCATGATCAGCTGCTTGGTTGACTGAGAGTGTAATACTATGTCTGGTCCATGCCACTCTTGCTGATAATCTCTGGGTAACTATTCCATCTGGGAGGTCTGCTGTGCACTCCCAGTCATCTGCCACGTCCAGCAGACTCTGCCTGCATGTTCCGAGTGGCACTGTTGTTCTTGGCCATGATTCGCTGCCTCTGCCGTGAAGAATGTTGCGGGTGCTTTTGGAGTCCTGATTTTCCCTTTTGTGTGTTGGTACTAGCCCAGACTACTTGTACAATCTCTTTGAGCACTTGGTTGTGCCTCCATGTGTACCTTCCTTGAGCCAGGGCTACTTTACATGAGCTTAGGACATGCTCCACTGTTTGTTTTTCATGGCAAAGGGGGCATGAAGGATCGTCTGTTTTTCCCCACTTCACCAGGTTGCATTTGAAGGCAGAAGGTCATATGCAGATCTGAGAATGAAGCTGATCCTGAGAGGGGCCATGTGCCAAATGTCATTCCAAGTGAGACTTCTTTGGAGTGCATTCTCCCACGTTGTCATTGCCCTTGCTGGCTCTGCTGGACTGCTTTTTGGAGTCTTTGTTGGTGGTCTTCTTCTTTTCTCATCTCCTGAATCATCATGTCTCTTTTGGCTTTTCCTTTGGCCTTTGACCACCATTCAGTTTTGGTCACCCCCAGTCCTTGTCTGTTGGTCTGTGTGTGTCTGTTATTTCTCTGATCTTGAGACTTTCTTTTGCAGAATCCATCGCCTCTTGAACTTTCCATTTTCTGCCTGTCTTCAGCTGGGGCTTGATTGCTTCAACCACCTTGTCTCCTGAGTCCTCCAGCATGCTTTGAAGTCTGATCTTCCCTGCTTTATATTCCTCCAGGATGGATTTCAGTGGTAGTTTCAGCTTTGCTTGGCGACAGTATAGCGCTATGTCAGTCAGACAGGGTGGGACACCAAGCCATTTCCTTGTGAACTTGTTGATTTTGGATTCCATTGCCTCACTATGCTGGTGCAGATGTCGTATATCATCAGAGGCCATAGGAGCTTTGGTATCAGCATGAACTGCAGACACCAGACCTTGTATTTGCCAGGGAGCCCACACTGGTCAATGGTCTCCAAGCCTTCTTCCGACATCTGTTTGGTTTCTTTTGCTCTTCGTGTGTCTTTCAGCGTATCATCATACCATCTTCCAAGGCTCTTGACTGGCTCTTCTGTTACTGTTGGAATGGTCTGGTTGGCAACACTGAAGACCACAGATTCGGCCACTTTTCCTTTCCTCAGTGAGAGACTCCGTGATTTCTTTGGCTGAACTTCATTCTGGATGAGGCAACTATGTCGTCCAGCCTCTCCAGCACGTGACGTGTCTCGTCTTCTCTGGATGAAATCACTGTAGTGTCATCCATGAAGGCCTTGAGAGGGGCATCTTGTATCCATCGCCAAGGTCTGTTTGTCTTGCGTTGCTTGTTGCTGCTTTCAAGATGACTTCCATTGCCAACACGAACAGTATTGGGGAAATTGCACAGCCCATTGCAATGCCCACTTCCAAGTTGATCCAATCTGTTGTGTACTCCTTGGTAGAGAACCGCATTGAGAAGCCATTGAGTACTTCTTGAGCATGTCGCGGATGTTCTTTGGCACATGGTACATCTTAAGAGCCAACTGTATCATCTCATGGGGTACAGATCCATATGCGTTTTGCCAGGTCGAGCCACACTACGTCCAGGTCTCTCTTTTCTGTTTTTGCTCTTTGGATTGCGTCCCAGATCATGTGGCGTGTTCTACACAGCCAGCCACGCCTGGAATGCCACCTTTCTGGACTGACACATCCAAGTACTTGTTTTCCATGAGGTACTTGGTCAGCCTTGCTGCCATGACAGAGAAGAAGATTTTCCCTTCGACGTTCAGTAGTGATATTGGCCTGAACTGGCTGATGTCACTTGAGTTTTGCTCTTTGGGGATGTACACACCATCTGCCGTCATCCACTGGCCGCTGATCTTCTGATTTCTCCAAGCTGATCGCAGCAGCCTGGAGCCACTCCAGCACCTTGGGGACATTTCTTGTACAGCTGGTAAGGTATTCCGTTTGGCCCTGGTGATGATTTGGCTCTGGCTTTGTCGACCACCTTCTTGATTTCCGCCAACGTTGGAGGCTTGTCATTGAACTGTTCCTCAGGGTTGGTTGGCCACACCAGACCTTGAATGTCGAGTGGTGCTTTGCTCTGTGAGTCAGAGTATGTTTTTCTCAGATGCTGCTCAAAGAACTCCTTTGTCCACACTTAGGGTCCCAGATTTTGGCTGCTCGAACAGAGTTCTGGCAAACTGGAAGGGGTCTCTGAAGAAACGCTCTTGTGTCTTCTTTTTTTGCTTTTCCTCTTCCTCGCAGATTCCGCTTTGCTGAGGGCGCTGTGTTTTGCTTTCAGGTCTTCCCAGAGTTTTTCCAAGCCTTGTTTTTCAGCTGGCAGAGCAGTCTTCATTTGCTTCTTGAGGTTTTTCTTTTGGACCCTGATCTTGTCCATCTCTTCTTGGTCGTCTGGATTTCTTTGGAGGTGTTTTCTCTTTGGGTAGTTTTGCTGCTCCATAGGCGTCTCTACATGTGGCATACACAATGTCCCCATATGTGGCTAGTTTGTGTTCCAGGGTGCTTTTCCCTATCAGTGCATCGAGTCTTTGGACGATTTTTGCATCCAGTTTCTCCCAATCTTCAGTCTCGTTTGCTCGTGGCAGGTTGAGTTTCAGGCGCCTGGCATCGAGGGCCTGTGCAAATTCCTCATCCGAACCAACAGCGTGGATGTCCTTGGCACTGTGGTTTAAATCCTGGCCTTGGTCTTCCGACGTCTTATCTGCTGATGCAGTGCGCTGCTGCTCATTTCAGATGAGTCTTCACACATCCCATCTTTGTTCTGTGGATCTTCATGCCACGGGTGGTAGCGAAACGCGCTCCCCCTTTCGGTGAATCCTGGGAGCATCTTTTCCTTTTGTTTTTAGTAGCCACATGTTGAAGGCAAAGTGGGGAGCCAGCCCACAGAGCCCTTGGTTCTGGTCTTTCCCAGTGTCCTCCGGTCTTTCCCGGACGTCCTCCGGCCTATTCCCGGAAGTCAATGGTTTACCCATGCATCAGTAGAAAGAAACTCATGGAGAGCGTGGCAGCAGAGAGTCCTCAGAAAGAGAAGCCCCCTTCAAGCGAGGCCCTATCACAACATCACAACGGATCACGGAGCAGTGTAACGGATTACAATGCAACGCCAGTACAATGCATACATCAACACCCTTTATAGTATAGTACCTGG
>JADBJO010008353.1:55000-57500 GCA_016801955.1 Conus betulinus | reverse complement strand
GGAAAATTGCGACACGTTGATGGTCCCCAAAAGTTCATTTACAAATTTGGACTCAGCGACCAACTCCCCCCAGGGAAAACCGAGCTAAAACTTTAACAAGTTCAGCAATGCATCCTCAAGTCAGCAGTAATTGTTTACCAGAGTCATACAAGAGCCTGTGAGAAGCCCCCGGTGCATCCAGTGAGCGAAGAGACAGTGGGCAGCCGGGGTCGCAATGCTCTGGCATGTCCTCAAAAAAATGTCAGCGCGCAAACGTGTGGCCATCAAACTATACGTCCACAAAGCACTGCGCTGAATCTGTTATAATACGAAAATCGTCCCATTTCACAGAACACTTATTTTGGCTATGTCCTCACTGTTTCCCTTAAAAGTTAAAGTGTTGGATAGACTGTGTGCAAGGACTAAACCTGATGACAATAGAAATTGGCACTGGCACTCACAGAGTGACCCTGGGGGGCACTTTTTGTGGGTACAGGCCCTAACATTAAAGGGTCAAAGGCCATTCAGAGGCCACACAGCGATGGCGGCAGGACCCAGTTCTAGCGACAGAACGAAGGTACATACAGTCGGAAGAACCAGCATTACAGAAAAAATCACTCGGTACTGCCTAGCATTATTGATTCCATCATCACAAAATGTTTGGGCATTCGTAGCTGGCGATTTGAAGAAAATAATCATATTCCCAGTCCTGGGAACAGCTGACAGCAGAACCTGAAATTCTGAGCTTAACTAGAAGTGATGACATATCAGTATGGGGATTATCCTCGCGGGATTGTATATGAAAGTCTTTTTTTTTTTTTTTTTAACGAATCTGAGTTCATTTAAAACCAGTTGGATTTTCAGATTTTCCAAATACAAGACTTGCGTTGTTATACCTTTGAAAGAAAATGGACATAGAGCGACTAGAGTTCTGAGAAAAAAGCAAACTGTGAAAAACTATATGACAATATTTCTAGGGACACAGTATCATCGTGGGCCCAATTATGCTTGAACCTTTACCGGATGACGTTCTTTGACTACACAGAGCCGATCGTGCGGGTCCCCCAAGACCCACACATTTTGTAGAGGCTTTTCCTATTGGTCATCCCTATTCATATCGCACGGGTCTTGCAAGAACCACACCTGAAAAAGGGCGGTTCAGCAACTTATTCCTCACCAGATGGCGCGGATCATGTGCGACCCATTACCATACATAGGTCCTGCAGGAACCGCCACTAATCACGCTGATATTTGATCGTGCCCAAACATGAAATTTCAGTGACCAGCGGCTATTAAGATCGTTGAGGACTGCTAAGATTTCGTGAGCATAGTTCTATCCGTTCATGAGATATGATGTTTTTACCGAGTCATGGAAGACCCAGGAAGCACGGTAAGGGTAAGAAGCGGGAACAGACATTTCAATGTTGTCAGGGCTGCGGGCGGCTCGGCAGCATTTGGAAGCTATGTACCTCTGGATGTTATCCAACAGTCTGCAGGGCAGTCAAGGCAAAAGACATTCGCTCAGAGCTATTACAAACTTAGTACAAAACTCAAAACGTTTCAGCCAGACACGACAGGACAAAATCTGCTGGTAAACAAAACAGGTAAAGTTGTACACAGGCGCTAATGTGATCGGCCTCTCCTTGGCTGAACCTTCGTGTGACTTGGCTTGGCAAATCGTTAAACGATAAACCAATTAGAAACTTAAAGAGGAAGGGGGCGGTTGAAGACATCTAGAGTTTAGTGATCGGAAAGGGTAGGCACACGCTCGTTTTGCTCTAAGTAATCCAGATCTTTCCATCGCGGGTTTCTCTCAGTACTGAAAAGGCACTCGCAGTTACAAACAGGCACTTAAACGCCCACGCATCTCATATGACTATGCTTTCCCATCGCTAAACCCTAGAGAGAGAGAGAGAGAGAGAGAGAGAGAGAGAGAGAGAGAGAGAGAGAGAGAGGGAGAGGGCTGACAGACAGACAGAGACAAACACAGAGACAGAGAGACAGACAGACAGACAGATAGACAGACAACAGACAGGCAGATAGAGGATTGAAACAGAGACAGACAGACATAGATACAGAGAGAGAGGGAGACAAAGAGAGAGGCAGACATAAAGACAGAGAGACAGAGACACAGAGACAGAGAGATGCAGAAAGAGAGAGGGGAGACAGACAGACAGACAGAGAGAAAGAGACAGGACAGAAAAGAAAGAGAGACAGAAAGACAAAAAGGAGAGAAAGAGACAAGGAGAGAGAGAGAGAGAGAGAGAGAGAGAGAGAGAGAGAGAGAGAGAGAGAGAGAGAGAGAGAGAGAGAGAGAGATTATGCAATGGCAAAGACCAACGAGAGAAATAGCCATTAGTAGAATAATGACTGTAATTATTTTACCAGAATGGGAGTAAAACTTCAATCCTACGATTTCCCAAAGCTTTCCGCCTGTGATGATCGTCAATAATGGCCAGAACGCGTACGACAGAAATTTGGTCCCACGGGAATGGACAAAATAACGAATCTGACTAAGATT
>JADBJO010008353.1:32500-42500 GCA_016801955.1 Conus betulinus | reverse complement strand
TCAGAGAGATCGGCCAAGTACTTTTTGAGATATTCCACAAAGAACAAAACCGTTATGGGCCGTTATAGCCGTTGGTAATGGCTAGTAAAACATCGGACATTATCCGTGACCCATAATGAACATACTTTCAAATGTTCAAAAAGATCGGCCAAGTACTTTCTGAGATATTCCATGATAAAGAAAAACCGTTATAGCCGTTAGTAACGGCTATAACGGTAAAATAAAACATCGGGCATCATCTGTGACGCATAATGAACATACCTACAAATTTTCAAAAGAGATCGGCTTAGAAGTTTTGTCTGGAGCGAGTGGAACACATTTTAACCACGGACAGACAGACAGACAGACAGACAGACAGACACACACACACACACACACACACACACACACACACACACACACACACACACACACACACACACACACACACACACACACGCACGCACGCACGCACGCACGCACGCACGTACGCACGCACACATACACACACACACACACACACACACACACACACACACACACACACACACACACACACACACACACACACACAGCATTTCTTCGTTCCCATTGTAAAGTACTCCTGTTCTATAAGAACTGGGAGTAGAAAAAAGGCAGCTCACAAGAGGAGACACTGCACTGTTGCCGAGTTACTTCTGTGGTGTTCGGTGGCGCCTGTTCTGATCCAAACACTCGCAGGACATCACCTACTAAGTCCTCTACTGACGACAATAATTGCTTGGTCGTGGCCGGCGGCGTGGAGGAGAATTCGGAACCGCGGTCACCATGAGAGCAGGGCATGAAGAGCTACAGAATTTAGACTTAGACTTTTCCGTACTGATCATCGACGATGAGGATAACGAAGATGATTTGACAGAGTTCCATTCAGGTCTGAGACTGTAAGACAGGGCTGTACTCTACAACTTATTTTCGCAGTTCATCCGAGCCCACGAAGTAGAGACGCCTGTTGTGCTGGTCTGGAAATTGGAGCAATACTCTCAAGACGCATCTGCCAAGTGGATGAAACTCCACTGTGTGGTCCCAGTCTTCCAGATTGAGTCCACTGTTAACTCAGCTCTGGCTAGAAGCCGGTCGGAATAGGGAAAAAAATTATGGTTCCGGTGGGAATCGAACTTAAGACCTCCAAACCGAGAGTTCTCGACGCTAACTATTTCGCCACGCTGGCTGGTCAACCTGAATGACTTAGTACTAAACATCTGTATAAGACTGAAACAAATTTCCACGCAAATTTGCTGCGTTAAACAGGAAAACGGTCTTGGATCTGCTGTACGATCGAATGAGTGAATCAGTTTTTGAGTTGATCAATCAATCAATCAAAAAAATCGTTTCAAAAAATATATAATACAATATACTGATCAAAATTGATACACTAAGAAATACACACAGAACGTATCTTAAACGCTTTATAGATAGATGGACAGATTTTTAGTTGTTCTTTCGTTATTTGATGCTAGAAGTAATCCAAGACGAAACAGATTCGGATATTTATAGTACTTTAGATGTAGATACCTTACTCTTAAATCCTTTAGAACGGGACAACACAAAACAAAATGCACTTCATCTTCTGTGGCTTGTTTGCACAATGGACAAATTAAATCAACTGGTGTGTGTGTTTGTAAGAAAACTTATGGACAGCGATTTCCGAAACGCCAAGTCTAAATTTTGTCGTAATGATTTTCAGGTGCCTGTCTAAGTTCAGTTTCAAATGCGTCTTATCAGCAGCTATTGTGCAAAAAGTATTATAGAAAAACTAAATCTTTCACTGTTCTTAATGTGAAGGTCCCATTCTTGCCATCTACAAAGAACCAATCTTTCCTTAAAAGCAGTAAGGAACTGATTTATTCCCTCAGCACCTTGGTTTAGCCATACATACCCAAAACCAAATGAAATACAATTTACAACGAATATCGGATACCCAGTTGGTTTTGTCACGAGAATCCAAATCGAACAACGTACAGTATGCTTTTCGTGGTAATCTTGTCTCATCCATTCTTGTCAGCTTTAGCCAGTACCGTATACACCTGACTGCAGAATTATATAAATGGGGTATCTATTTGTTTCTCCTCCATATATCAAATCATTTGGTGTTTGCATTTGAACACCTAGGAACTTTTTAAGAGCAAACAGGTGTACCTTTTCACAGTGTCGAGCTGCACTACTTAATCCCCACAATTCAGCCCCATATTGAAATTGGTTGTACTTGTGTGTCAAATAATTTAAGGTATACAACAAGGGAACTGCAGTTTAATTTAAATAATTTTTGCAGTATACTTAACATCGCATGTTTCGCCCTGCTGGCAAGATTTTGACACGACACAGTAAAAACTCAATCTTGTTGAAAAAATGAATACCTAAATACTTATAAACATTAACAACGGGTATAGGGATTCCATTGTAAGACCAATGTTCTCTCGCTGCTAGGTATCCACCTTTCCTAAAAACGACTATATTGCTTTTATTCATATTGAGCTTTAGGTGGAGTCGTGATGCTGCACTATATAGGCTGTTTAATTGTGTCTGTAACCCAACTATTGTTTCAGACAGACAAGAGAGCCACATCATCTGCCAAAAGTAATATAAAAATTCAAAAGTAATCACACGTAAATGTAGCACCATGTTTCCCATTTCTAATTACTTCCAACGCTAATTCATTTATAAATAAAGAGAACAACACTGGACTAGTACATCACCTTGTTTTACCCCTCGGGCACAATTTATAAAGTCTGTCAGTTTTGAACCGGAACGAATTCTAGTTCTGACTGTAACATACATGCTGTGGATACATCGGAAAAGTTTTCTTTAATTCCATTTTTCAAAAGAATAGGCCATAATAAGTTTCTTTCAATAGAGTCAAAAGCTTTTTCAAAATCAATAAAAGCAACATAGAGTTTGCGGTTAAGACAAAAAACTGCTTCTGAACTAAAGCTAGTAATGTGTACATATGATCGGTAGTAGAGTAACCTCTTTTAAATCCGCTTGTTGTTCCCCAGTAATGTTATGCAACTCAATCCATTCCTGAATCCTGTTGTTTACAATAGAACTATAGAGTTTACTGCTCGTATCTGATAGCGATATTCCTCTGTAATTATTAGGATCATCTTTATCACCTTTTTTGAATAAAGGTAGTACAATACTTTCCGTCCACTTATCTGGGAAGATTCCCTATCAAACAAAGTATTAAAAAGTTTAACAAAGAAGTCAACAACGCGATTCCCAGCGTGCTTTAACATCTCCCCAATAATTCCGTCTGGACCAGCTGACTTACCATTCTTTAACTTCCTTATCGCTAATGACACTTCTTCTCTAGAGATATTGGGCGGTTCATAGAACCGTCATCGTCATTCTCGTCATTATTAACGTTAGCGCCACTAGTGTCACTATTGTCAACGTCGCAGTTATCAATTATACAAGAATCTTCTGTTTGTAAATTTGTTTCCAGTAATTTTTTAAAGTGATTATACCAGTCAACTATTGTTATATCATTATATGGCTGCTTTCTTTTAAAGGAGACTCTATGCACATTTTCCCAAAACTGTTTTTTGATCATTAACTGATGCAATTAGCGATCCTAACAATGAATCATTATGTTGTTTTTCTTTAAATTTTAGAAGATTTTTATACTCCCTCCTGGCTATACACAGTAACAACGCGATCAGTAGCATCCTTCGTCCGCAGGAATGTACTCAGCAATCCTTTAGCTTTTGATTTACTTATTTTACACTCATCATCGTACCAATCACTTTTTTTTCACTCATTTTGTTCAAACAAATTCGCTTTTTCAGACAACCAGCGTGAGTTTTAAGACATGCAACAAACATATTCAAGGCTTCATTACAATCACGATCAATCATATTTATAGCATCATCGAGTAATGATAATACTTCAACCGACGACTGCATTGTATGGACGTACGTTGGTTCAAAAGAAGGGTTCCACACAAACTTTTCAATCACCTCACAGTGATTTTCAACCCTTAAAGACACAGCGTTAAGTTTAGGCATTCCAAAATGAAATTCGACAGGTAAATGGTCAGATTCTAACCTCTCTGAAACAATTAAATTACAAGAAGGCAAAACAACTGAGAGTAGATTTCGAGAAATCAGAAAATAGTCGTTTACACTACACCCAGAGTCTGAAATATACGTATAGTGCCCATCAAGAGATCACCATTACATACTCCATTTAGTATATACAATCCCAACGAGGTACACATATTTAACAAACATTTTCCATAATTATTCAGTACATTGTCTGAAGATTTCCTTTCTAAGTAATCAGAGCAACTATCAAATTCAAAACTGTAAGTATCATACATGTCAAAAATATTGAGAAACATTAGCTGTTCTGCTGTTCAGATCACCTGACAAGATTATGTGCACATCATTCAAATCAAGCATGCAATCAGTAAGACATTCTTCAAGAGAAAGAATGCCATTATCAACGTCAAAATAAGCGTAATATGGTGAACCTTCAGGTGGCACATATGAACAAACATATAACACATCCTCTGTTAAACCAAACAAAGTCTTGTCAATCAAAATAAAAAGAGCATTGGAACAATTCATTTGGAGCTCTCTAACATAAGGCACAAAGTCATTCTTAATCAAACAAAACAAGCCCCCAGAGCGTCTGCCTTGACCTGAAAACTTGATAGCAGGCTTATGAAACACAGTATAGCCTGTAAACACGCTGAATTCAAGATTTTCCACAAACGTCTCAACGAGACAGATAAAGTCAAAGTGAAACAAATAAGAGAGAAACTTTTTATTGTGAATTTTAGAGAGAATCCCATTTATATTCCAGTGCAAAAATTTAAAAGATTTTGAATATTTATTATTTTTCATAAATTTCCTCAACATGCATTTCATCAACATAAATTCCATCAATATACAGAGCAGGTGTACTTTCGTTACAATTTTCATCACCACTTTCGTGCACATAGACTGACGGATTCCTCACATGCAAATTAACATGATCAAAAACACAGTCTTCTTCGTTACAATTGTTCTTTTGAGACAGCCCCCTATCTTTATCCTCGTCAGTGCCACGTGCTTCTGTTGATAACTGCCTCTGTTCTAAATATAAAGTGTCCCTGTTTTCCGATCGAGGAGTGACAAAATCAGCACACAACGGTATACATGTTAAATGTTCACTATCATTAACACAAATCACGTCATGATCAAAAGAAATATCTGAAAGCTGATTAATGCGATTACTCTCTTCTGTTATAGTACGAAAAAAATTCATCCCCCCGAGCCACCGCGGAACCAATGTTTACAATGTCACAACCAAAGAGATCGCTCACCGGGGTCGGGTCACTGTCAGTGTCGCACACAACCTGCTGCTCCGCACGGGAAGTTTGCCTGCACCCGTGAAACGTAACCGGTGTCACTTCAGGGCGGCCCACCCCCCTATACAATTTCCCTGAGGCTGGATCCATCCCCACCGTCAAGACCGTACTTCTTGCCGTCAATACGCAGGTGATCAAAGACCATGGTTGCACGCTTTCCTTCGCTTCTGGCCTTTTTCAAATGAGGCGTTAATTTCCTCCTCACCTCTCTCACTCTGAAAGAAAAGTCCTCACCTAAAAACACCTGTGACCCTTTCAGTTTGTATCTTGCTTTCAGAATCCTTTCTTTGTCCTTGAAGAACGTGCAACAACCTATCACTGGAGAGTCGGGTCTCGAATTCAGCGGTGTGTACACGATCGAAAGGAAAGTCACCAGCAAGCTCCAGAGTGTCTGTGATGAAGTCGTGGACCACGGCTTCACACTCCTGCTGAGTTTCGTTGGGTTTCCGAGCAAGTCCGTGAAAAATCAAATTGTTCCGTTTCGATCGGCCTTCTAAGTCGTCCGTTTTCCGTTCCAAGGAATCAATTCTTTCTTCAGGGCGTCATTGCTGTTTCGGAGGTCTTCGTTTTCCCGTCGCAGCTCCGTCACCTCCTGTCTCAGGGATTTCAATTCCCCAAGCAGTGCAGCGTATCCATCCCGCAGATCCTTCATGTCGCCTTTCATCTCGTCAAACTTCGTGTTCAAAGTCTGAAGCAAGGACATTAAATCAAGATTTGAGGGATGCTGGGTGGTTGGCGTAGCTCCCGGTGTGCTGGAAGACGTACGGGGCTTGTCCACGCTATCCCTGCGGTCACCACTCGACAGACTGGTCTGTCGCAGGGAGCTCTTCGGTGGTCCCGGTTCTGCTCCACATCACCACATTGCAATAAAAAAATTGCCCCAGAACAAGAGCGACAGGAGGGAACCAAAAATGACACCGTCCACAACAGTCTTGAGTCTCACTGTTTTTTTCTCTCATGGCGGCTCGATTTCTGGCCCTTTTCAACATAAAAGCCACAAATACTGGGCACAAAAGAACCACAACGTGGCCGGAAATCAAGATGTCCAGAAGGCATGGCACTACACACACTTCTCTACAAAAACATTCCAACAGTGCGTGGTAAGTAAAGGTAAAAAAAAAAAAAAAAAGAGAAAGCAACAAAAAAAAAAAAAAAAAAAAGGGGGGGCGGATGGAGGCCCCTCTTTAAACGAAAGAAAAAGAAAAAAGGGGGAATGGATCAATGTGGAAACACGTTAGGAGCCTGGATGATCCCAAACAAAACAGGACCTCAACCTTTTTTTTTTTTTCACTTTGTTCTAAATTCCAACAACTGACCTTGCCATTTAAAGACCCCGCGATTATGAATATCTAGAAGCCGTTCTGAACAGCAACTTTGCCTTCAAAACAAAAGAATGACAAAGGCGTGTCATTTCGCTGGCATATTAGAATGGTCTTTTTTTTTCGTGTCGATTCATGGGCGATGCCAAGAAATACTGGCGAAAAGAATCGAAGCGTGCATCTTCTGTCGCAGTGTCCTGTCAAATCTCAGAACATTCTTGAAAGCTCTGTGAGCGGATAGATGAGAACACGCAGACCACCACAGCCGCCACCACCACCCACCACCACCACCACCACCACCAACAACAAGAAGAATAACAGCAACCAACATTGCTGCTTTATGAGCCAATGAATAAATATTGCACATTGTTCCAGTCATGACACCTTGGCATAAAAACGTGTCACCTTTTCCCCACCGATTTGCCACACGTGCGAGCAAGAGCGGTCGCATACTGTGTGTTTGTTTGTTTGTTTGTGTGTGTGTGTGTGTGTGTGTGTGTGTGTGTGTGTGTGTGTGTGTGTGTGTGTGTGTGTGTGTGTGTGTGTGTGTGTGTTTTTTACCCAATATCTCCGTCAGATATTCTCCTGCCTCGCTTGTTCCTTTTCTGTCTCTGTCTCTGGCTCTGTCTCTGTCTGTATGTCTGTCTGTCTGTTTGTCTCTGTCTGTCTGTCTGTCTGTCTCTCTCTCTCTCTCTGTCTGTGTCTGTCTGTCTGTCTGTCTGTCTGTCACTCCCCCCCCCCCTCTGTCTCTCTCTCTCTCACTTTCTCACTTTCTCTCTCTTTCTGTCTCTCTCTCTCTCTCTCTCTCTCTCTCTCTCTCTCTCTCTCTCTCTGTGTGTGTGTGTGACACAACACACGACACTGCACTACACAACACTCATTTACACTACAACCTACTGCACGGCATCAAACTACCCTTCGCCGCACTACACGACACGACACAACACGACACACTTCACTGCACTGCACGACACTGCATTACACTGTAATGCTCTATCCGACACGACAAGACACGTGACGACATTGTACAAAACGACACGACACGACACGACACTATACTACACTGCTGTGCACTACACTACACTACACTACACTACACTACACTACACTACACTACACTACACTACACTACACTATCCGACACAAGACGTTGCGACATTGTGCGACACGACACGGGGCCACACCACACGACACGGCCCTAAATGACACGACTATATTGCACTAAATTCCACTACACGACACGACACAACGCTCTACTACAAGACACGACAATGCACGACAAGACACGATGCTACATCGCACTTACCAGGAGATCAACCCAAGACAAAGCAGAGCAGTAACAGACGACCATCGCAGGACTCCTGCGCATCAGACATTGTTGGTTCCAGACAAGGACGTCTGGAATCTCAGTTTATATGTCGTAATGTCTGTTGTGGGTTTTATTCTGGCGGGGGGGGGGGGGGGGGGGGGGGGGGGGGGGGGGGGGGGGGGGGGGGGGGGGGGTGGGGGGGGGGGGGGGGGGGGGACCATAAAGAGTCTTATCTCTCTCCAGTGCCTGTTTCTTTCTTTTTCTCTCTCTCTAAGGAACTTTTACAGTTTGCTCTCTCTCTCTCTCTCTCTCTCTCTCTCTCTCTCTCTCTCTCTCTCTCTCTCTCTCTCTCTCTCTCTCTCTCATTTCCCGCATATGCTGCATCAGAACAGGTATCACTGTACACTACTGAAGTGATTTGACAGCAGTGCAGTCTCTCCTCTGGTGGGTTGCCTCCATGACATGATATTCACGGCTTCCTAGGGAGTGTTGGCACTGAGGCTGCAACAAAACAAAAAACCTAGTTCTGTGTGTGGCAAAGAACTGGCATTATTACTCTCTGTAGACTGCTGTTCTTCAAAACTGTAACAGAATGATCTAGGATATGGCTGGGTTTGGGTGAGAAAAAAAAAACTGGAATGAGGTGTACAGGAGTAGTAATGTCGTTTAGAGATAACAGATGATGTGATGGCAAGAAGGAAAAACAAAGAAACAACCAAACAAAATGAAAAAAAAAAACAACACTTAGTTACGCCTCATATGAATTCAATATACTGATGACTCCCAGGGTTTCCCATTCACCAGAAGGTACTTCATCATAAATTCTGTTCTTCGTGTTCTTTCGATCTTTGTTTTGTTCAATAGTTGATTCATTCATACATGATTTCCATTCATCAGCACACACCTCGGAACAGTCGTTGCAAAATCAGGCGAAGTTCGTCAGCAAATTTTGTGTGGAAGGTTTTATACTTCCCGTGTTAACGATCACTGTTAAGACGTTCGCCTACCAATCCAACGTGTGAGAAGTGCGTTGGTTCGAGCCCTGCCTTTCTCGCCCTTTCTTTCCCAGTTTGAATGACAAATCGAACTGAACGTCAAGTCCATCGGATGGGGACTATAAGCGAGTCGGACCCGTGTGCCTTCCTGGCCCCCTGCACACGTTAAAGAACCCACGGCAGATGAACATCGATCGAAAGAGCAGGGGGGTCCCCGCTGCCCTGGCAAAATTGATGTAAATTGAAGATAGCCGCCTGGTATTCTTACCAAGCCACAAAAATTGTCACTTACTGTTATCGTGTGCCATCGTGTATCGGTCGAAATGGAGGACACGTATAAAACATCCTATGCATCCTATGTGAGAAACTGGAGGAATAAATGAGATAAATGAAAATGAGTACTGATATTTGAATGGTACGAGAAAACGAGTGAATGAGCGCCAGTAGGCTGCTCTCTTCGGCCGGCTCTACCTGGGTAGGCAGCCCGCTGAGTGAGTGAGTGAGGTAGTGTGTTCATTGTAAAGCGCTTAGAGCTTGGTCTGTGACCGAGGATAGGCGCTATATAAATACCCAATATAATAATAATAATACTAAGTGATCAAAAGAACAACTCCCCACTAATCATTTTCCTTGTCTGGGGGAACTTCGCCGATGAAATCGCAAACTCTTTTCGAATAAATCACCTTCCCCTTAGATGACACACATTTCAGGCTTTAGCACTCGCCCGTGACTCTGTCACTGTGTCAGTTTAAAGCACCCAAATAGTCTCATTCATTTGATTTTATCTCTGCTTGGAACCATTATGGCTTGTACCTTTGTTGATGAAAGAAAATGAAGAGAATCAACTTTCAGACACAATAAAAAAATCCTCAAAACAATCTGATTGCACCAATCTATAAATACTCGACTCCTTAAGCAAGGCCTTGGCGCATGAATATGTGGTGTGCAACCTGCTCCATCGTTAGCTGTCCACCAGACAAAGTGAAGCTGAAGGGACGTACCAACC
>JADBJO010008353.1:15000-30000 GCA_016801955.1 Conus betulinus | reverse complement strand
TTTCTTTAATGAAAAAAACATTTTCGTTTTCAAATTCCTTCACTTTCATTTAATTGTATTAAATCATGCCAGACAGAGTAGAAAGCGACAGTTTTTAGATTACAAAAGGGATATGCTTTTCTCTTTCCCGTCTTTCAAGAACATGGAGACCTTTACATGTGGAAGTTCATTTGTCAGTTTGCCGTTTTGTAAAGACATGATTTCTCTGGCAGCAGAAACACTCTGATCTAAAATCTGGTCGTGTCCAAAAAGTACTTTTTTAATGTAACGAGAAAGATGTTACGTGTGTACATCGATCTTTAACTGCATGTTCGAAACGTTCCCCAAAAGCATCCACATGTATGCCTGTCCAGAACATGTCTTTACGTGCTGATATGATATCACATATGTTATCAGATTTGACACCCATGCACATCAATACTACATGTAGTAGTAGAATTTTCATATGTCAGTCAGTCAGTCAGTCCGACATTCCCTGACCGCTGGGGTTGTTGGGGGGACGTGATGGGGCAGCCGCCAGTTCTCTCCAGACTCTTCTGTTGGTGGCTGTCGTGAGGAGATCTGGCGTGGTCATTTTGGTCCAGTCCTCCTTTTCATGGCTAAAACTTTGTCCTTGTGTCCTTTGTATCAGTTCAAATGTGTTGTGCCAGTTGACTCTGAATTTTGTTTGTACTTCTATTTGTGACAGCATTTCATTTTTGAATCTGTCGTCTAGATCGATACAATAATAGAAAAATGCTCCTGAATGTGAACTTCGTACAGTATTTTGAATGGTTAGATTTTCAGTTGTTTACAAACTACTGTGTTTAGTGCATTAGCAAGGACGTTTATCACATTTATAAGTTCTGCATATTTTAGGAAGTTTGTTCGCATGTTGTACTTGTCAATAAATTCCGCACAAACCCAAATAACTACCACCTTCCTTGCGCAAGTCTCCAATATTACATGCATTTTATCCATCCGGTCATTTTCATCTACTGAAGTGCTGTTTAGATTTATCTTATAAATGGAAAATAGTGGATCTGCGGAGTTTCAGACGGTTTTAACTTAATTTCTTTTAACAAAATCTATGCGCTTAAAAACAGGAATTTCCAGTACAATTTTCGTTTATCCCGAGTCAATGGGCAACTATAATTGTTGTGCGTTTGGATAATCACAAAATTTAGAATCCCCTACCGTCAATAATTTGCCGGCCATGGTTTTTTCTTTTCATTCAATCTAATTTAAAGGGTTGCACAAATCATCTTAAGACTGAAACTTCGTTGCTATCCCATTCATTCTTTTCCGCGCAACTTTCTACTTACTCTGGTTTTTTCTTTTCTTATCCCATTCCAACTTTAAACAGAGAAGACGTAGTGCCTGCAAAAAAAAAAATCGTCAGGTGGAATCAGTAGAAGTGAGGTCTTGATGTTTTCTCTGTTACAATTACTTCGCAAAATAAATGTTTGTTGTTTAAAAAGAAGAAAACTTCCCGAGGGAATGTATAAGCACAGATGGCAAAATAGTCACCAGGAGCAGTAGCAGCAGCAGCAGCAGCAGCAGCAGCAGCAGTAGTAGTAGTAGTAGTAGTAGTAGTAGTAGTAGTAGTAGTAGTAGTAGTGTAGTAGCAGTAGTAGTAGCAGTAGTAGTATTATTAGTGGTGATGGTTCCGTTTAATCTCGAAGGGAGTTTCCGTTCTCTGGAATCATCGTCTGATTACTGTTATCATGATTTTCATTATTGTTGTCATCACTTAAATCAGTTTGTCTAGCTGGTATTCCTTTCTGACTAATCTCTTTTTTACCAGATAACTGCTTGATTGTCAGTTACTTACTTTGTTTTTTGTTCTGAAAATCCGTTCAGAGAAGTGTCCCAGTCCGCATATTTCCTTAGAATTTGTAGCAGATTGCATTGTTTTGTGTCAAACCAGGTGTACTAACAGAATTTCAACCTAGATTCTGCTCATGCTGAATGTTAAATATCCTTGCCACACTCCTTTCCTGATCTTGCGTCCTCAACACAGCCACTTCCCTAACCACTCCAGAACACGGGAAAGTGCCATCCAGATCCAGGAAAAGGAAGCGAGAGAAGAAGAAGAAGAAAAAGAAGATGAAGATGGTGATAATGAAGAAGATGATAATGAAGAAGAAAGAAAGAAGAAGAAGAAGAAGAAGAAGAAGAAGTTCAACAGTTTGTTCCTGGTACATACATATGGCGGAATCTTCAAGGAGTGGTCCTAAATGGGGGTTTGTTTTGTGTTCAGGAGTGGGAAGGGACAGAAAGAGCTTGGAGAGAGGAGATGGCGCACGGGTAGGGGGAACGGAGGGATGCATGCGTGTAGAGCGACTGAGGTATATTGGAGGGGAGATTGAGAGAGAGAGAGAGAGAGAGAGAGAGAGAGAGAGAGAGAGAGAGAGAGAGAGAGAGGTTGAAGAGAGATAGGAAAATGTGGAACAAAGAGGCAGAGAGTTATGGTAAACAAAAAAAAGGAAAAAGAAGAGACACATCGAGAGACAGACAGATTAGAAGAGAGAGAGAGAAGAGAGAGAGAGAGAGAGAGAGAGAGAGAGAGAGAGAGAGAGAGAGACGGGGTGGGGGAAAGAAGGGAGAGAGAGAGGGAGGCAGACAGACAGACACACAGACAGAGACAGGGAGACACACAGACAGGATAGAGAACAAGGGTGAAGCATACATACAGAGGCAGACAGACAGACAGACAGACAGACAGACAGACAGACAGACAGACACAGACAGAGACAGACAGACAGACAGAGAGAGACAGAAAGAAAGAGTTCCTTTTTGTTTCAATCATTTACAACTCCGTTTTTTTTTTTCGAACAGCAAGTCAACATAATATCTCTCTCTCCACTCAGTCTACAAAGACATTCCCAATGCTGTCATCCCCGTCCTCCCTCCAACCCTATATTCTCCCTCCCCCTCCCCCTCCTCCTCCCCCCACCCTCCCTCCCGCCGTTCCATGCCTTCAACACTTCCTCCTGGGACTGCAAACCCCGCCTACGCCCCCCCCACCTCTCCCCACCCCGTCGCTCCCATTACCCCCGCCCAACAACACACACAACACACACCACACACACACACACAGCACAACACACACACACACACCCAACACACACACACACACACACACACACACAAAAAGACCACACACAAACACTCTCTCTCTTCACACCCAGGCACACACATACAAATATATTAACTTTCCCACAACAGACTTTGTGTCAATAAGGCAGTTTGTATGCATAATGTATATCACGGCAATGCTCCTAAAAAAGATTAAGCGACACATTTAAAACTAACATCATAGACACAATCATTTTTATCATATTACCTAGACCAAGAAAAGAAATAAATCTTTATAAAATCTAGTGTTTATACTCTGGTGGAAATGTTGGAACAAGGTCGCAACACCTCTTTAAAAGTATAAACAATAAAATCCAGTTTAAAAATAATCTGAAAAGGTATCTCATGAAGGGTTTTCATAGCTTATATTTTTCCCAACCCTTTGAACGAAGATTGGTATGGTTTTTTACACAGTGTAGTGATACGGTATATGTATATAAGTCTATGTACATTGCTGGGCATAAGTGTGTGTGCCTCAAAAGGAAAGGGGTATGTAAGGGTGTCAGTGTCGATAGTATTCTGGAGTATAACATACCGTGCACATTTGGGATGAAGACAACTGAAAAATGGTCTGTAATAGTGTATAACCAACAATCTCTCTCTACTCTCTCTCCTCTATCTCTCTCTCTCTACATACTCTTCTCTCTCTCCTCTACTCTCTCTCTCTCTCGTAGTTTCTGTAATTTCCCCTTAACTCATTTGTATAACCCTAAGGGAAAATCCCTATTGTCCCCCCCACCCCCCCCACCCTACCCCCTTCCCACCATCCATTTCTTCTCTGTTTCTATTTGTGTTATCTCTGACTTTCATAAATTTCTGTGATTATTCGTCGTTTCACCGATTTTTTTTTTTATGGATGGGCTTGAGTGTAAAAAGGCAAGACTTCATTGCTTAATTCAATCGTTCCATCTGAAAATAAAATTTGAACTTTGACTTTGGACTTTTACAAACGCACTCATGACCCCAATTCCTCTTGATTGTGTGACAGTGTAAAACTACTCGAAGCCATATTCCTCGACTTTCATTTCCAAGCGCACTCTCACTCCTAGTCCAATGTAAGCGAAATACTGACACACTAGACCTACCCGAACAATTCCTCAAATGTCATTCCAAAGGGGAGAATCACACTCTTAGTATGTCGGGGGGGGGAAAGGGGGGGACCTGCCCCCCCCCCCCCCCCCCCACCCCCCCCAGAGGACCCCCCCACCCCCCCCCCCTCCCCACCCAACCCCCAGGGGGGGGGGAACCCCCCCCCCCCCCACACCCCCCCCACCCCCCCCCCACCCCCCCCCTCCCCCCACCCAACCCCCCACCCCCCCCCCCCCCTCCCCCGACCCAGCCACCCCCCCCCCCCCCCCACCCCCCACCCCGCCGGTCACAAACACACCCCCACCAAACACAACAATGACATCTACATCTCAATCTCTCTCTCTCTTTCTCTATCTCTAGAAAAGAGATCTCTCTTCACATCTCTCTCTCTCCGAAGGGCAGGGCATCATCTCATCCTCTATTCACTCCAGTTGATCAAATTGACGCTAAAGCAGCAGTTCTAAGTGACACTCTGAATATAAAAGTCCATACATCGATGCTGGATCACAGTGTTAATAGGCATCTCAGCAAGAACCCGATGTTCGAGGCGCGAGGCGAGGCAGACGGAGGGGAAGGGGACACAGCGATCAAGTCCAAAGTACTTGGACGTTTCGGTCTAAGACTAGAAGTAGTAGTCTGTTATACACTGCCTACTCTGTTTCTCCTTCCAAATGTTGATCGAGATGAATGGGGCGGTTGCTCTTCCTCCATTGCCTGTCTCCCTGTCTGTCTGTTACTCTCTGTCTGTGTCTGTGTCTGTGTCTGTCTGTCTGTCTGTCTCTCTCTCTCTCAAGTGCACACATACACATGCACGCACGCACGCACGCACGCACGCACGCGCGCACACACACACACACACACACACACACACACCACACACACACACACACGCACGCACGCACGCACGCACGCGCACACACACACACACACACACACACACACACACACACAACACACACACACACACACACACTTGCATATCAGCACCACAGGTGTGGTACAAGTATATACGTACAGTAACATCTATTCTTCTGTTTTATACACATTTGCATTAGGTAATCACACATGCAGTCGAATGAGTCATAGCATGAACGCAAGAAGACTTGTAATGTTGCACTCTCACATTCGTGTAGTCACACACACACACACACACACACACACACACACACACACACACCACACACACACACACACACACACACACACACACGCACACACACATACACACACGCGCGCGCGCGCGCGCGCACGCATGCACGCACGCATTCACGCACGACGCGGACGCGCGCGTGCGCGCGCCGGTTCAAATCAATTTTAATTCTGCAGGGTAGTTTCAATATGCTTTCTTATGAAAGAAAAAGCTTTGTTATGAAAGAAAGCATATCACATAAACATTTTGTAATTCAAGTAGTTCCAAAGCGGATACTTTAGACAGCAGAATAAACAAGTGTGTGAAAAAAAAAAACAAGAGATAACGATTTATAAGTAAGAAAACACACAAAAATCATCTTTTCCCATTTCAAAACCAGCATAAATTAGCGCAGCGTTGAAATATCAAATAAACAGCGCAGATGAAGAGAGAGAGAGAGAGAGAGAGAGAGAGAGAGAGAGAGAGAGAGAGAGAGAGAGAGAGAGAGAGAGACAGACAGACAGACAGACAGACAGGGACAGAGACACAGAGAGATAGATAGAGACAGAGAAACAGACAGACAGACAGGACAGAGACAGAGAGAGACAGAGAGAGACAGACAGAGAAACAGACAGACAGACTGGCAGAAAACTGATAGGCAGACAGAAAGAGACAGAGAGACAGAGACAAAGAAAGACAAAAAGACAGAGAGAGATAGACAGACATTGAGAGAGAGAGAGAGAGAGAGAGAGAGAGAGAGAGAGAGAGAGAGAGAGACGGACAGACAGACAGACAGGCAGACAGACAGAGAGGCAGATGATTCACGCGGACTCGTAGGAGATAACAGCCCAGTGACAGATCTGACATGACAATAGCTGACAATAACGCAGTGGCCATGACGAAGGAAGCAGTGAAAGACAATCGTTTATTAACGGAGTCTGGCAGCACAGAGGAGGAGGAACAACAATAACCCAGTGGCCATGACGAAGGAAGCAGTGAAAGACAATCGTTTATTAACGGAGTCTGGCAGCACAGAGGAGGAAGACAACAATAACGCAGTGGCCATGACGAAGGAAGCAGTGAAAGACAATCGTTTATTAACGGAGTCTGGCAGCACAGAGGAGGAAGACAACCCAGTGGGAGGGACCTACATTGCAACTCAGACGTTCCCACCGATCGCAGCCGCTGTCACGACTACTGTGCACGTCCCCTTGACGGAACTCTTGGAGTTGTCTCAAAGGAATTGTGTCAAGAATCGTGCCTTTGACGGAGATGGAGATGGAGAGACAGTGGAGAGAGGGAAGAGAGAGAAAAAACAAAATTGAACTGGAAGTTGGAGGGGAAAAAAAAAAGAAAAAAAAGGAGGACAAAAAAATGCTGATTGTCTCGCTGCGAGGCTTTCCTCGTGTCTCCTTTGTTGTCTCCTGTCTTGGGGAAGAGGGCGGTTCGCGAGACGAGCTGTACCCCGTCTTTACTACACCTGTGTGTCTCTTCCCCCCCCCCCCCCATCCTCTCTCTCTCTCTCTCTCTCTCTCTCTCTCTCTCTCTTCTTTTTCTTCTTCCCATTCCTTCTGTTCCTTCTGTCCTCGCGCACTTCTTGTTCCATCCTTGCATATTTATTTTCGTGCTTCGTTTTAAGGATGGTTTCCCGGAAGATGTCCAGGCCTTTCAGACTTTTTTTTTTTTTATTTTTTTTTGTTTGTTTGTTACATACGGGTTGAAAGTGTCTCTACACCAAAGACCAGACCAAAAATAAACTCTGACACGCTGTATCAAGCGCCGAAACATCAAAGTCAGCAAGAAAATGTCCATTTGTAGCGATACAACATACAGACTTGCATGCTGCGCGTGAGAGTTGGGGAAAAAAAAAAGAGAGAGACCGCCTTTACAAAAAAAGAAAGGAAAAGAAAAAATAAAGAAACAAAAAAAAAGAAAGAAAAGAGAAAAAGAAAAAAGAAAACAGGAGAAAGGAGAAAGAGAAAAAAAAAACAAGAGCACAAAAAATAGTAAAGGCCGGGGGTGAAAGGAAAAAATAAAAGAATCGTGCCTTGGAGCAAACGATACAGCCGAAGATACGGGTAGGATCCAGGGAGGTACTATCCTCCACTGCCCAACAACCCGACTGGGGACAACTGACCCAGGGTAGTTCTATCCTCTACTGCCAAACAAACCCACTGGAGACAACTGACTCAGGGAGGTACTATCCTCCACTGCCCAACAAACCCACTGGGGACAACTGACCCAAGGAGGTACTACCCTCCACTGCCCAACAAACCCACTGGGGACAACTGACCCAGCGAGGTACTATCGTCCACTGCCCAACAAACCCACTGGGGACAACTAACCCAGCGAGGTACTATCCTCCACATCCGAACAAACCCACCGGGGACAACTGACCCAGGGAGGTACTATCGTCCACTGCCCAACAAACCCACCGGGGACAACTGACCCAGGGAGGTACTATCCTCCCCTGCCCAACAAACCCACCGGGGACAACCCCAGCGAGGGTACTATCCTCCACTGCCCAACAAACCCACCGGGGACAACTGACCCAGGGAGGTACTATCGTCCACTGCCCAACAAACCCACTGGGGACAACTAACCCAGCGAGGTACTATCCTCCACATCCGAACAAACCCACTGGGGACAATTGACCCAGGGAGGTACTATCGTCCACTGCCCAACAAACCCACTGGGGACAATTCTTGCAACGGCACAAGTAATTAGAACTTTAAAACAGAAATGGGGTCCTAACACACAACAACAACAAAAATCAGTCACGTGTCTATTGCCACCAGTGGCAAGCCTACCGAGCAAATACCAGCAAAAAACGACCAAGCAAGCAACACCCCAGCCATCCCCACCATATCCCCAATCCTCAGCGCTCTCTCTCTCTCTCCCCCACCTACCTCTCCCGTTTCTCTCAAGGATCAAGAGAAATCAACCCCCTGATGAAACTCCTTATTCCGCTAACAGTGACAATGAAAGCAAAAATACATCTTCCTCCATATCAGGCATTATTTTCCTCATGTGAGAATCATCTCATCCTCGCGGAAAACCTCCACCACATGTCCGTGTGTGCCTTCCTCAGACTGTGTCCCTTGTCAAGGAGACTACAAGAATTCTGCCGACCGATTCCAGACTAATATATATCCACATCTCGCAGGCCGGTCAGAGGATGTGTACTAATGGTCTGACTGTCCCTAGCCAGACTCACCAGCTCACAATCCACCGGTGCAGCAGCGACTTTCCCTATGGAGGGGGTGGGGGGTGGGGGGGTGTTAAGTGACTGCTGTCATTTATCAGTACAGGGATTGCTTGTGGGATTCCAACGCAGCAGAGGCAAAGCTTTCATCGCTCCAAAGCCAAAGTGTGTCTGTCCTCTAAAGCCCAGCTAGTACAGGCCTCGTCTATCACCTCTGATAAAGGCAGGGATCCTCTTGACTCCATCCTACGTTCCAGCAGTGACCATCTTCAGGAAGCCTGTAAAGCGTCGGGGGGTCAAACACATCGACCGTTGTACCATTTCCACCACTGAGAGAGGGTGTTTTTCGAGATGGCGCTTTACACCAACGCCATTCATTCCGGCAGAAAGGGGACAGAACGCGTGGTACCAAACGTCTACGCCCCCCCCCCCCCCCCCCCCCCCCGACTTACCACCAACCCCACCCCCTCCCACTCATCAAAACGAACGGCCTTTCTGTCTAGTCCTTCACCACGACACGCAAATCGAGTTGTCGACGACACACACTGCGGCAAATCCTCTCTCCCTTCCTCCCCCATTTAACCATTTAGAATTTCCAGGCTCGGCCATCAAGTCCACGCGCAATTCATTCTGGCACACTCTTCGCCAGTCTCTCAAGACTCTCCAAGAGCACTCCACGCACACGCGTGTACTGAGTGTAAAGGCAAAGCTATGACTGTCCCTTGTCTGCTACAACGTGAAGGCGACAATGTAGCGAATCATATGAAAAATGGGGGGGGGGGGGGGGGGGGGGGGGGGGGGGGGATGGGGGGAATGTGGCATTATAATACTTTGGAACTAAATCTGATAAGTATTCTTACATTTTTGTGCTGTATGCAGAAAAAAATATGTAATGTTTCATCTTGTTTTTCGGGAAGTGCTGCGTCGAGATGATTTAGTGCAGTTTTATTAAATGAACCAGCATGAAGCAGCATGTTGAAAAACCATAAATGCACTGGTCCACAGCACGTCTCATACTGGATTCCTAGTGATCGATTCCAATCAACCCCCAACCAGCTGTCGCCAGAAGAACCACCGCGCGTGCAATTCGTGTGCTTGTAATCTCCCCTCCAACAGCACCTCACTGGAACTGTCTCCCACATGAGGTTGTCATTGCAGCTTAGCGCGACTCCATCGAAGGGAGACAACTCACAACCATATTCTCAAACTATCAGGTAAGCTGCTCTCCCCTTTGAGCTCTTTTCCTTTGTCAGATATCTCGGGAGTTACGCGCAGTCACCTTCCCAAATCTGTGATGGTCCTGGTCGTGTACCAAGCAGCACTGGGCATTGCCTGGCCGCTTCAGGGAGAGGGAACGCGTGGTAACAACACCCATCACCCCCCTTTCCCCTCGTCCCTCACCCAAACTCTCTCTCTCTCTCTCTCTCTCTCTCTCTCTCTCTCTCTCTCTCTCTCTCTCTCTCTCTCTCTCTCTCTGTGCACGGGACCAACAGCTGATCAGATACAAATGCAGCAGAATCTTGAAACTTAGGAACTTGACTGCTTGAGGACAAAAATGAGATAGCCACAGAGAAAGAAAACCAAATATCAGCAAGGATCATCCCAAAGATGTCAACATTGCGGAACATCTGGCAGCAAGTCTTATATTATTTAACGGACAAAAAATGTAAAAGACTGTTATAAAATGTTCATTTACGCACTGTTGAAAAGCACAATTAAATGGAAATAACACAAATGTTATGCATTCAACGCCAAAATGTTTCCACTGGATTCAATAAATATTAAGTAATAAACTCTGGAGATAGCGGAAGTCTTGACCTAAAATATAACATTCGCTACATTGCCCGAAGATCCCTGGCGAAAATTCGGAGGGGTGGGGTGGGGGTGGGGGGGGGGGGAAGGGGGGGTCCCTCTGATACCCTTCGTGCAGCATGCAGAAGAAGAAACAGTTGTTATAGTTTTCGGCTAGGCTGCTACATAGTTAATGTTGCAAATTTTTTCTCGTAGAGATTGTTGCATTGTTACATTTTGTGCTGTATTCTCGGTCTCTCGGTCAGTCAGTCAGCGCACATATTGCTAAGTAGCCCCCAGTCACGCGTGAAGCAAGGCAAATGTGTTCTGTCCACACTCCCTTGGCGCAAACCATTCCTACTGCAGCCAGACTGACAAAGTAAAAAGTTCACGTGAAAACTCCCTCCAGTACATCTTAAAATCGCCTTGCAGGTCACACGGTACACATTAATAGGAATAGATATCAGCTGGAGTCCTCGTATGACTGTTTTATGTCGAAGGCTTCCCTGGAAAGTCTATCAATTCGCCAAACTTCAACGTCCACCCACGTCAGTTTGTTTTCTCCCCCAGACTCATGTTCAGTCATGTGTAGATTATGCGTCTGCCCTGTTGGGCTCCACTTACGCGAAAGGACTCAAACCATGTTTAACTGTACACGAAGGGGCGCTCAAAACGGTCTTTAAACCAAAAGAGCAAGAAGTCACCTTGCAGGTTCAAATTAGCAATAAAATCACATACCCCCTATTACACCGCAGACTGAAATGCAAAATAAGGTCGCAATTCGGGTATTATGATATAACACATTCTCAACACCCCACAAGCAGACTTTTGATGCATTCTTCAAGGGCCCTACCATCGAAGAAAAATCCATGTTCCAGTTCCAAAAACTAACTTGTTCAATCCAGTCTATTGTATATGGGCTCTGATCGATGGAACACGCCCACGGAATCAATCAGGCATCATTCCTGTACAGCAACTTTAGAAAATGTCACAGGCTGTCTACCTGGTTGTATATGCGTGGGTGGATAAGATAGACTGCGAAACAAGGGAGAGAACACAAACAAAAATGTCACCGAGTTCCTCCCACTCAGCAAACAGCAAGACACAGGACAACTCAACGTACAATCCATTCGATGACTCTTTTCCGTCATAGACACTCATATGCAACAATCACAAGGATGGCTCAAAAGGGTCGCCATCCGGAGATTTCAGGAGCCTAAATACTCTGAAGGTGCTACAGTTGCTTTTATTCCTTGTGGGGGAGGGGGTGGGGGGACACTCGGAAATGCTTCCAAAGAAGCCCTACATCAGCCATTAGGAGACTGCACCCAAAGCATAGGGAAGCCACCACCCCCGCACAGCCCAAACTAGAACACACTCACAGATCACAATAAAAAGATTCTGAAAAGGAGGTTTTCCAGAGGTAAAGAAAATAGTTTAATGTATAAAAAGTTTTCTATATTTCCAGTAACCTCTTTTCTCGAGAGGAGTCGCAACAGGATGAACGAAACTAGGGGAATCTTTCGAAGTTCCAAAGCTGGATTCTGTTCTAGTCAAAGAAAAACTCCTTGGGTTTACATCCAGCTCCCAGTCGTTTTAGGAACCAGTTTCACACATTTGAAAAATAGAAAGCCTCATGCTCGGGAACAGATGGCCTAAACAACATTGGGACACAGTCATCTGGCCTATGATGGGGACTCCGTGTGTCCTGTTAAACTGTTCATACTTACTCACAGCGAGAACTGGGTGTAAAAAAAACACACCACTGTTTTTATTATTATTATTATTATCCCTTGGTACATAAAGTTCTCTCTCTCTCTCTCTCTCTCTCTCGTCTCTCTCTCTCTCTCTCTCCTCTCTCTCTCTCTGACATTTTGACTTTTATTTATTGGCGTCAGCTGAAAAGTATTCCTCCTCCTCCTCTCTCTCTCTCGCTTCTACTCTCTATCTCTCTCTCTCTCTCTCCCTCTCTCTCTCTCATAGTTTTTTTTTTTTTCGAGCCTTCTCAGCTGAGAAATAACTAATTCTCTCTATTTATCTCGGTCTGTCTGTCTGTCTTGTATGTCTGACTCTCTCTCTCTCTCCTCTCTCTCCTCTCTCTCTCTCTCTCTTTCTGACATTTTACACTTTATTGGCGTCAGCTGAAAAGTATTCCTCCTCTCTCTCTCTCTCTCTCTCTCCCTCTCTTCTCTCTCTCCTCTCTCTCTCACCTCTCTCTCTCTCTCTCTCTCCAATAGTTTTTTTCGAGCCTCAGCTGAGAAAATAACTAATTCTCCTCTATTTATTCTCTGTCGAGTCTTGTCTGTCTGTATGAATCTCTCTACTGACTCTCTCCTCTCTCTGTCTCTCTCTCTGACTCTCTCTCTCCTCCTCTCTTCTCGCTTCTCTTCTCTCTCTCTCGTCTCCCTCTTTCCTCTCTCTCTCCTTCTCATAGCGGAAGGGGGCTCTCATAGGCTCTTCTCTGCTATCTCTGTCCCGCCTCTTGATTTTTTTTCCTCTCTCATTCTCTCAGCGGAAGGCTGTGCGGAGTCTCACGGCAGGCTCACCTTTTTCAGCTATCCCTATCCACACAAGACGAAGTCCTAAATTGGGGTGGGCGGCGGGGGGTGGGGGGGGGGGTGTGGGGGGGGGGGTGGGGGGGGGGGGGCGTGGGGGTGGGGAACAAATTTCAGTTCTTTTGGGGGGGGGGGGGTGGGGTGGTGGGGGTGGGAACAAAATTGTCAGGGGTTTTGGGGGGGGGGGGGGTGGGGGGGGGGGGGGGGGGAGCTAGTGCGCCCTCTCTTGTCTCCCTTTGAAGGGGGGACTGTGAAGGAACCCTGTCTGAACCTTGATGGTGATTTCCGCATTTGAAGTCTCTTTGATCCTCCCCCAATCTGTCCCGCTGTTCCTCTGTCACAGATGTGGTTGCCTGGTATAGGAAACTTTGTGGAAAGGGGAAGCGTGGGCAGAGAAGTCTTTAATAAGCGAGATTAGAATAAGAAATCTATATGTTTGATAGACGATGGACAGCATGCACAGTTGCATGGTTAGATATATGGACGAATAATCGATGGATAGATAGATTGATAGATAGAGATACACACAAAGACGTAGATAGAGGGTGAACAGATAGGCAATGTAACAAAATAGGTTTATAGAGGGAGGGAACAAATACAATAAAAAAAAAAAAAAAACACGTGGTGCTGCTCTCTCTCTCTGCTCTCTCTCTCTCCTCTCTTCTCTCTCTCTCTCTCTCTCTCTCTCTCTCTCTCTCTCTCTTGCCAACATGTGCTTTTTTTGCCAGTGGCAATAAAATTGTGTCAGCGTCAGTGTCAGGGGTCTTTCTTTCTCTCTGTCTATGTCTCTCCTCTGTCTCTGTCTGTCGGTCTGTCTGTCTGTCTGTCTGTCTGTCTGTCTGTCTCTCTCTCTCTCTCTCTCTCTCTCTCTCCTCTCTCTCTCTCTCTCTCTCCTGGGAATGTGCTGTGCGCGTATTTACGTGTATGTACATGTGCTAAAAAATCTCACATGTGTGAATGTATGAGAGAGTTTTATGTTCTCTCTCTTTCTCTTTCTGTCCTAAAATAGCGAGAGTACGCAGCAAAAAAAAAAAAAAAAAAAAAAAAAAAAAAAAAAAAACCCAAAAGAACACGGTCAGGTTAGTCATTTTGGACCGTGCCTATTCCTTGAACTCGGGCTTCATGGAAAATACATGTATCTCGCTACCATCCCCTAGCCTGTCTTGGCTGAGGAAATGAACAGATATGCAGCGGTCTGAAGTGCATAGATACAGCCAGAATTAAAAAAAAATATGTATTTCCAAATGTGCCTCTCTCATGTTAGAACGATTGACAGATAGACAGACAGACAGACAGGACAGACAGACAGACAGATACATACATACATACATACATACATACATAGATTGACAGAGAGAGAGAGCGAGAGAGAGAGAGAGGGGAGAGAGAGAGATGAGAGAGGAGGAGAGGGAGAGAGGAGAGAGAGAGAGAGATTTGGGCACACGAACACACGCACGCGCGCGCGTGCCGCGCGTGCACACACACACACACACACTCACACACACATGCGCAAACACATATGCTTGGCATGGAAGAGAGAGAGAGAGAGAGAGACGGGGAGGAGAGAGAGAGAGCGAGAGAGAGAGAGAGAGAGAGAGAGAGTGGAGGAGAGCGAGAGAGAGAGAGAGAGGAGAGAGAGAGAGGAGGGTGGGAGGGGGGAGAGAGAGAGAGAGAGAGAGAGACGACTTGTAGGTGTATGTGCTTTACAAAGTATCTCAGTTTTGTAACATCCTTTAGTCATCTGTTTTGAATGGAACAAGTTAGTCGCAAATGTGAGCACTACGAGAGGCAAGGCATCCAGAAATTAACCGCAAGTACAACCAGCAATGGAAGTCTGTTGCAGCGCAAAATATTACCCTAGTGAAAAAAAAAAAAAATCCCAAAACTAAAAAAAAGATTCCCCGGCGACATTTTTTACCGATCTTGCGGTACAAAATTTCACCTAGATAAGTAATGCCACCGAAGGTACCACCACGTTGATATCATCTTTGTGCGGCATTCTGCTGCTGATATTCTTTACCGGCGGCTCATATATTTCTGTCTACTGCGGAACAGATTATCCCTGTTTATGACTACAAGGATTCTGATCATGTCTGGATGCTTACTTGTGT